>APFE031622901.1:40502-63126 GCA_000404065.3 Pinus taeda
AAGAACCACAGTTAGTTGCAAATGGGCCGTAGTATTAGATAGATGTATTGAGTAATAAGCTGGTATTGACCCGTGGTATTACTCATAGGAGTCATATATAAAGGATAGAAACTCCCTGCGAGGAGCATCGTGTCTATTTTTGTAATCAAGCTCTGCTCTATTGGAGGTTGCCCCCTCGAAGAGGCAAGTGAACATTACTCTCTGAATAATAAAATCATTGCCATTCTGTGTTCTGGGTATCTTTTCTTTACATATTCTATGTTCTCGGTATCTTTTCTTCACATATTCTATATTTGGGTATCATTTGCAGGTTAAGAGCATAACATATCTAGTCACTTAAATCTATTAGTTTATAGACAAGAGTAAACAATATAAGAGATCAACATCCAATCACTTCATTGATTAAGATTAATTGGCAACAAGCTCTTCTTCCCTTTACCCTTAATCTAGGACAATTATAGGCATGCAAATGCAAACAACAAACCAACATATCTAATAACTCATCACAAGATAGTCATCATCAACCCTATCACAAATTAACATATTGACTCATCATACAAATTGTCGATATGGTTTTTAAAGAACCCTGGATCAACACTACATGCATAGCTCTATCTATACCCTCCTACAAATCATAAATCTATTGAGAAAGGAAATGTAAACAATATATTTGCAAAAATAAAACCCTGATCAGAGAGAGTATTTTGGAAAACTCAAGGAGGTTATCATGCCTAGATAAATATACCTTGCATACATGCACTGCTAGACTTTTACCTGTGCTAGAATAGATGAAAATAAATGATAATAGTCCCCAAATCCACTAACTTACATTACCCACTATACCGGATCAAAAATACAATAGAGATATATAAATGCAATGAATAAATTCATACAACTTTAGTCATGTATGCATATAGCGGGTCAGAGTGACTTAGCATTGTATAAATAGAACATCAATCTCATACTTACGTGAGACATGATCTAGAATGTGCACTCAAAATATGAGATTATATAATTACTATTCCACCAAGTTGAACCCAACAATGTAATCATATGCATTAAACCATGACCTCACAATTACAACCCAATCACAAGCCACCACTCAGTCTTGTGCAATTCTAGGTCAGAAGTAAACACAAGACATTTTGGTTTAACACTTTTACTTTGTACGCACACCAAGTAGTTATCTATTTGATATTTGATCTCTAATTTTTGAAACATTTATTTAGACTTAATTATGATGAGTGCATACCAGATTGAGTCAACATAACAGGTTCACAATAACCCTGACATAAGCATAATCATTGATAGAAACCCCAACGAAATTATAAGACTCATATCAGAGGAATGGGCTCAAATCACTCCCAAATTGACCATCAAAACTTCATATCCAATTATGGTTTCACTAGACTCAACTGAATCAATCCAACACCAATTACTTAACTCCTTCAAGTAATCCCTAAAGAATTTAAATCACATGTAATGGAATTGATTCAAGTTTCATTGTTAGACTTGGTATGCAGTAACCATTACACAAAGATTGAACCTAGGCCAAAACACTACAAAATATCAAGTGATCCCTCCAGGGTCTTGATCGTCGTGATTTATCACATCAGTCCAGAGTTATGAGAGACAAATTGATCCAAAGGAATATTGTCAACTTTCAATTGTGCTCATATCCAGAAATCGTTTCCAAATGCCTGTGCCAAACTATTTGCTTTCTTCACCACTTTATTTCCCTGTACCAGAACACAAAATACATAGTGATCGAATCAAACCTGGTCTTGCCACCATTTCCATATGATATCAAATAATAATATCTCACTATACAGTTCCACACGACCCAAATGTCAAATTGCATTGTGAATGTATAGCCATTTCACTATGACCATGTCACATTGGCCCATCGGTTACCATGGGAAAAAAACAACATAATCATTGATGGTTTTACAAGCCGAAATATTGGCCCATTGATTACCATGGCAAAAAAATAGCATAATCATTGATGGTCTTACAATCCGAAATACACCCATTGACTTCATCGTTATCAATTACCTTGGGAAAAAAACCATAGGATGCCCCTTTTTTTCAAGCACAACTTTTCTTTTTCTCACCTACAGGAATCTATGTTGGCGTATAAAGGGAAGCCAGACCATCCAACAACCCCTCATATATTCATCCGATCATCTTGTACAAGAACTCCTACAACTCTTGACTTCAATTCCAACATACAATTAGCTCACTATTGACATCAATGCCAAGATCATGATACCAACAATCTCCCCATTTGGTGTTGATGGAAACACCACTATCAACTAATGTAAAGTCAACAAATGTGAAACCTATTGTTTCTTCCCCTTTGACATCAATGAAAAAGCATCAATGATCAAGGATCCCCCTGAGATTGTGCACCTAAAAGATAACTCCCCCTAAATCTGTGCACTTAAAAATTCTTGTGAGTTGATGAATAAGAAGAGATCATCCTCAATTGTTGTCTAAGATACTAAAATGATTCTCGAGGAAGAGATTTAGTAAAAATATATGCAATTTTCTCTTGTGGAGGGACATATTTCAATGTCACTTTATGATCCATGACTTTCTTCCTAAGAAAATGATATTTAATGGAGATGTGCTTTGTCTTGGAATGCATTACAAGATTCTTCGATATACTAATGGAACTGGTGTTATCACAAAATATAGAGATAGGTTGAGGGTAGACTACATGAATGTCTTGTAGATTTTGAATCATTTGAAACAATTATGTACAACATGTTGTAGCCGCAATATATTCTTCTTTATTAGTAGAAAAAGAAATGGATCTTAGTTTCTTGCTAAGCTAAGAAACTAAGCATTTTCCTAGAAAGAATTCTCCATTGCTAGTACTTTTCCAGCCATCAATGCCCCCAGTAGAATTTGCATCAATGTATGAATCAAGAGAAAAAAATATATTCTTTGGATACCATAGTCCAAGGTCTATGGTCCATTCCAAATATTTGAATATTCTCTTGATGGTTATGAGATTGGTACCTTTAGGATTAGGTTGAAAGTGTCTTGAATGCCAACAAAATGCATAATATCAAGTCATGATCCTATGAGATATAGTAAACTCCTAATCATGGATCTATATTCAAATTGATTAACTATTGTATATTCATCATATTTGCTAAGATTTCAACCTGTTACCATGGGTGTACATACAGTTTTATAGTCTTCCATCCTAAATTTTCTTAGGATCTCCTTGAGATAGTTTGTCTAAGAAAGAAAAATATCATCCTTAGTTTGATGTACTTGTAATCCAAGGAAAAATGACAATTCACCAAGTAGAGACATTTCAAGTTATTGTTGCATAGATGTTGCAAACCCTTGAATCATTGAGTCAACATTACTACCAAAGATGATATCGTCAACATAGACAACTAAAACCAACAATTTATCTCCATCTGCTTTGATATATAGATTATTATCAATTGAATCTTTCTTGAAGCCCTGATTTTGTAATTATTTGTCCAATCAAGAATACCAAACATTCAGGGATTGATTTAATGCATACAAGGTTTTATTGAGTTTACAAACCAAATATTTGTCATTGCCCAGTATGAATCCTTTAGGTTGCTTGATGTAAACTTCCTCTTCTAATTCTCAATTCAAGAATGTAGACTTAACATCCATTTGATACACTTTAAATTTGCGGAAGCTGGTAAATGCTAAGAACATTTTGATGGATTTGAGACATGCAAATGGAGAAAAAAATTATCCAAAATCTATCCCCTCCTATTGTGCATAACCTTTATAAGAAAGTCTAACCTTTTTCCTTATTACTTTTCCATCTTCATTTAAATTATTCTCGATTATCCGTTTAGTATCGATTACGTTTTTATTTTGTGGCCTTGGAACAATATCACAAGTACGATTCTTCGCCATTTTATTAAGTTCTTCATGCATAGATTCAATCTAACATTCATCTTTAATTTACTACTACAAATTTTAAGGTTCAACTATAGATAACAAAGCTATATTTGTATGACTATATGAACCAATAAAATTCCTTCTAGTTTGCACACCAGTTTCTTTATTTCCTAGAATTTGGATTTCACGATTTTTTTTGCACATATCTACATGGATTATTTTTTGAATCAACACCTTATTTATCTTCTTCCTATGATGCTTCATATTATTCTTCCCATTCATTACTTTTGATATCATTGTCTAGAGATTCATCATTTCTAAATTCATCAAATTGTATTTCCTTCGGGACATACAGAGCCTTCATCAAATTTTACATATATACTTTTAATAATTTTATGAAGTCTTTTGTTATAACACTTGTACCCCTTACATTTGGGAGAGTAACTGAGTAGAATACCATCATTTTCCCTTGCTTCAAATTTTCCAAGTTTATCATCATTTCTCTTGATTTAGCATTTTCTCCCAAAGATCTTGAAATACTTTACTAAAACAGGTCTTCCATACCATAGTTCATAAGGTTTTTCATCAATGTTTACCCTTGCATGAGTTCTTTTTAGATATTAACATTTTTTTGCACTGCTTCACCTCAAAAAGTGTGAGGTATCCCTGATTCATCAAGTATTTCACGAGCCATTTGTTGAACTATCTAATTAATTATTTCAACAATTCCATCTTGTTGAGGTGTTTTAGCTATTGAAAACTATCTTTTGATCCCATTCTATTTACAGAAATTGAAGAACTCATGGGATATGAAATCACCTCCTCTGTCAAACCTTAGGCATTTAATTTTTAGATCTATTTGGTTTTCAACTAAGCCTTTAAATATCTTGAATTTTTCAAAAGCTTCATCCTTAAATTTCAGCAAACTCACCCAACAAATTCTTATGTTTCATCAATTAACAACATAAAATATTTCTCACCTTCGGTGGATCTTTTCGTCATTGGTCCACATAAGTTTGTATGGATCATCTAAAGAGGTCAATTTGAAGATTATTATTTATCCTTGAATTGAAACCTTGATTTCTCACCAAATTCAGTTGATTTGTAGACATCATCTTTAGGTGTGATAATATTGGGCTTATCAAGAACAACTCCCTTCTTTCTTAGTTTTACCAGTTGATTGAAGTTGAGATGTCCTAGTCTCTTGTGCCATATACAACTCTCTTCGGTATTTACCCGAATAGAAATTTTCATTGTGACCTTCTAATGCATATACATTGTCAAGAGTTTTGGTTGCCCTGATTATGGTTTCCCCCATGTCCATATTTTTTAGCACACATTATCATGACCTAAAGATTACCTCATGTACTTAATCACACATCTAAATGACACTCAACATATTATGCTTTAAGCCATCTACAAACAATACATTTTCAGCCTTGGTTTTTCCTTTTAAGAAAAGAGTGCCTCTACCTTTTATACTAGCAGCAGCATTATTACCAAAAGCAACATTTTATTTCTTAACTTCACTAAAGGGAATAAATGTATCTCTATCACCTAACAACCACTATCCATGTGCGACTAGTTTTCTTAATTACTAGCACATGAAACCAACAAACAACTTTCTAATGATGAAGTCTTTTTTTTCTAGAACTCAAATGAATGTGGCTCATTGATCTAGCCATTCTTGTGATCACATCGCTGAGACAAGACCCTCCCCCCATAATAAAAAGGACCTATAGGGTTGATTCAACAAGTGGTGGGTAGTCCTATCAGTTAATAACCCCAACATACAAGAACCTTCTCTTCAGTTGCAGTTATCGTCAATCCCCCATGGTTAAACATTGAGGCTTATGATGAGCATTGGGTGGCAAGTGGCAAGCAATGGTAAGGTTCCATAATGGAACCACTTATAGATCCACATCATGCCACTAGTTTATCACCACATGAGGTGTTTGGCATTAAACAAGTTGAGGGTGAAGTGAAATGAGCGGTGAGGTAATAGGATGGTTCTAGTGCTCAAAGTTTTTCTTGAGCCCCACTTGGTGGACCATCATTTAGTTATTAACCTACAATGGTTTTTTTATTGGTCCCTGACAGTTCTTTAACATATTTATTAATGGGAGAATTTCACCTTAGCTAGTAGGCTACTTTTAACCCAGTAGATCAAATATGGATCTACCTAGAGTGATGTGTGTAATGGTGAAGAGAAATGAAAAAATCTATCCCTAGTTCATTCCTATACAAGAAAGCAACTTCCACACTTATACATGATACTATAAGGAAGGAGTTTGAAGGTTGGTACCAAGAACCTTATAGATTGGTGACATCATTTGGACCTGATACAAAGAGGGGTTCACTCCTAATTGAAGATCCTGCTCCCACCTTCCATAAACCAAGACCTAGTACATATACACCAATAATAAAGCACACAATATCCTTTAGCAGAGGGCTTGTCAGACTAAAACTAAAATGTATAAGAAAATAACATGATTAGATCACAAGTATAGGAAAGGAAAAATAATTTATTAATCATGAATGTGAAATTCAAATCAATATACGTCTAGTCAATGAGGCCCTCTTCTCAATATTGCAGCATAGTTTCCTCCACCAAGTGCAATAAAGGCTCTCTGATGACCTAGGATTAATATCTCAGATCAAGATGACTATAGTTGTCTCAGACTCTCCAAAAACTCCTAAGAAACTCACTTGACCCTCTAGTATAACTAGTATAAATAGTCTTAGAGACATCACAAAGAGATTGAATCTAGATACTTGGGATAGAGAGAATATAAGAAGCTTCTCCAAAAATGCACCCAAGCCAACTTGCAAAAGTGATATTCTAATCCGATCTCCTAGGGAACATAAGGCTCTAGAAGCTCAACCATCATCTCTGAGACAAAACTATCAACACTAGATGATCTCCATTGGAATGAAAAAGGTTCATGGTGAAATTAAGGTATCATTACTCTATTAATCACTAGATCCCAACAAAGATGCATAAAAATGAGTAAAAACAAGGGCCAGACATTTGCATAAAGGTCAAAAGCATAGGTGTTGAGTAGACTAAATAAAATGAGGAAATTATGCTAATAACCATAGTTACTACAACCAATAGTCGATGGCGAATGTTGATGGCATGGCATAGTTTCACTGGGATGTGATTCCACCAGCACCCATTTGACATGAGCCCCATCTACATAGAAATGAAGCTAAGTGCTCCCATTTCCTGTTGATCCCAAGCATATAAGCATATATGAGCTTGGAAGACCTAAGTTGGTTTTTTGACATAGGGAGAGAGAATCGCTTCATGCCTAGCCTCCCAAGGTCTCATGGTGTCTTATGTTCCCAAGGGCTTGATATCTATATTCTTGATTTGATAGGATAGTTAATGTAGGGACTAGTTACTCTAGGTATACCCATTAATCTAGATATTAGCTAATTGAATATAAACATACAATTTCCCATGCTTCATACACATAATACATAACAGCTTATTCCAAATATACTCACGAATTCATGAGAAAACATGATGTTTTTCTAGCCATGAACATAACAATGAACCTCATAGCTCTGGCATTCCCTAACATTTGCAAACACACAAGATATTTCACCATTCAAACATACAAGATTTAACACAATCCATAAGATAGTAAACATAAATCATTTACACTTATTAATATGTTTAAAGATGGATAGAAACAGAAGGAATGACCCTCACTCTCCACCCAACCATTGGATAGATACACTGCAAATTTCTTGTAGCCAACCACCCGTGAATGGTATGCAAAGTCTAAGGGGATTCTTGCTCAAGGAAATCACCGAATGCCTAGCTAGGGTATTACTCAATTCTAGGAATCTGAATCCACTATCTAGGTGGTTTATTAGTTGTATTTCCAATGAAAGCACTACAGGAGCCTATATCCCACTATCTAAGTGGTTTATCAACCTCATAGAAACCATCATAGTGGTTAAATTCAACCTTCTAGTGGTTTAACATCTTCGTAGCAAGCACCTTAATGGTTTATCATCCCATTTAACAAGCACTAATTGGTTTATCATCTTATTCAACAAGCACTAAGTGGTTTATCATCTTACTTAGCAAGCACTCGTGGTTCAGTATTCCTTTTAGCATCCCACTGCCCAGTCTGGCTTGGACACACACAATCCAGTGGCCTCAACACATCAATACAAGGGAAAACACCCCAATTTTAGAGCACAAGGCTTGATTTCACTTCCAATAATTCTCGTGTGCTCCATGTCCAGTTTCCTGCACTTCTTTCTCTACTTTGTTATCTTCTCCCACTTACTTTTCGTTATTTTATTTTGTTTTACCTTAAGTCCCTTTGTATCCCCATGAGACAACATCCCTTCCTTTCCTTCATGTGATAGAGAAAAATGTCGACACTTTTATCCATTCAATGACATCATCCCAAATGTTAGGTGATTGTTTGATCTATTATGCCACTCTCCCTTAGACTTGGTCCATGTGTCCCTCAATTCGGGCTAGCATTTCATATTTTCACTACTTTCAGCAAAAAAATTTAATACTTGAATATTTTAAGAGATTTTTCACAGCCAAACATCATTTCCACATTTTCCTTTACGATTATGACTAGATATACAAAAAAATAGGGTAGAAAGGAGGGATTGTTATGTTAGAATGGTAGCAAGAAAAGGATTCATTTGACTTGTGACTAGCCAAATGGAGAAATTCGATTTTACACATCAATAGGATGACTTTTATTGCATTTAGCTGGAGTGACATGGCTTTCTCTCCTAGTTAAATCAACAAATTTGATTTTGTAGGCTAGAAGTAGATTTTTGCATGGGTTGACTGCTAAAATTTAGCAGTCTAGCAGAGTTATTGTTAGTTAAACTCAGTTATCTAAGCTCTAGCCATTAGTAGAGTCAATAGGAATTCAAATGAGAAGTAATGATTGTTTTCAACTAGCTGATCTCTCAGTTAACTGATCAATTTACTAAAAATAATCCTAGTCATGCATGGAATTTGATTTTCCTAGTTGGAGTGGAGGAAAAGGTACATTGTTATTTTTAATTGTATAGTAGTTGAGTGTACATGTTTTGCATTAGACTAGGTTATCACTTCCTTCAAGATTTTCCTGTGGAAATAGGGAATTCTCCTATATTTTAGGAGTTAATTTCCTCAAGTATTGCGCAAGGAAATATGAGGAAGGTAGAGGCCTATTTTGGCTAAGTGTTGGTTAGAGAAGGCCAGTGAGCGAGAGATCATAATTACAGTGTAGGGCGTGATTCATGTGTGAATTAGTCATTGTAATTGATACATATTATCATCTAAATTAATGCAAAGAAGTGGAGGGGTTTTTCCAAAATGGTTTCCCTTATAAAATCATTGTGTTCCTTGTGTTTTGATGGTTGCATGTTATTGCATGTGTTTCTATCTGTGTGTTTTCCTTTCTGCAAAATAGGAGAACAAATTTGTGTCTCTTGTTTTCAATTTCAATTCATTAGAAGTAGAAAATTTCTCACCATTCCTACATAGTATTATATCTACGAAAGACTACATAAAAAACATATTCCAGATCTTCTCTCAGAAAATTTTTGATTTGCATATTTTTTGGTGCATATTCTCTTCAATGTAGGGAAAATGTCTTACAATGGATTGAGGCTTGACTATACATTAGAGGGCATCTCGATTTTTTGTTCTTGGAAATATAGGATGGAAGTTGTCCTGGAGGACAATGGGGTATGTGAATACACACAAACTGATATTTCAAAACTAGCAACATCTGATGTGCAACAACTGGCTTAGTGGAAGAAAGACATAGAAAAAGCCATGCGGATTATTTTGAAGGGTGTCATAGATCATGTGGTTTTGAATTTGCATGGAAAGGAGACTCCTTTTGCAATGTGGAAAACTCTCATAGATCTATTCCATAGTAGATGTGATGCCAAGAAATCATCATTAAGAGATAAACTTAGGAGCATTTAAATGCACAAAAATGAAACAATATCTCAATACCTATCTAGATTGACTCAGGTTCAAGATGAACTTGGAGGAGTAGGAGAAAATGTGCCATCGTACGACCTTATGAAATCCTGGCACATCTATCTAGATTTAGTTAAAGGAAGAGACAAGCTACCAGATTGGGAGATAATTTGGTCTCATTTGGTGTAGAAGGAGATCAAAAGAAACACTAGAGATGGTGTCACATCCAAAGCTAAGGAGGAAGAAGGCCTAAGGCAAGGCATAATCCATCCAAAACTAGGCAAGAAGAAGGACCTCAGAAAATTAAATGTTTTCACTACCATGAATATGGGCACTATGTAACCAAGTTTTCGTACAAGAAATCCAGGAATAAGCTTGCTAGAGCAGGAAGAGGTGATGCTCTCACATCACAATTCTAATTTTATTTCACACTCATTACATGTATGGCAAGTATTTTATGAGGTCATGTATGGTACTCTAGAGACTCATTTTATATGATAGGAAGCAACGATTTCTTTAGCAACCTAGAGGAGAAGAACCTACAACTACACATAGAAATTGGAGATGATGCGAGGTATAGTACCAAAGGGATTGGTATTGTCACCTTTAAGAGGGATTCACACTCCCATATTCACTTGAAAAATGTAATGTATGTGCCTAGGCTAAAGAAAAATTTGATTTCTATATTTGTATTAGAGGACAGAGGACATGATGTGGTTTTCACTAAAGGGAAATATTTTCTTAATCTTGTTGCTATTGGACAAGTAAAAAAAATATGTGTTAGAGTGAAAAATCTCTACAAGGTGGAGGTGGATGCATGCGTTGCATTGAGTAGAAAAGAAGAACGTGTTCAGAGTCTAGATGTTGGAGAATAGGTGCATGGGTTACATAGAACATGTAACTTTGAAAATAATGTAGCAAATCACCATAGGACTTCAAAAATGCACCCTTGACCAACATGATGTTTGCAAGGGATGTGCCGTTGGAAAATATGTGAAGTCCTCCTTCCAGGGCCGAGATAACAAAGATGGAGCCATCTTGGATCAAGTCCACTTAGATGTGTGTGGACCATTTTCTACCATCTAAGTTGCAAAGAACAAGTATTATGTAATTTTCATAGATAAATTTCCCCACAAGTGTTGGATCCATTTTATGAAGAAGAAAGATGAAGTGTTTACAAAAATTTGTTGAGTTCAAAGCAATAGTTGAAAATGAAACTGGAAAAAACAAAATCCTTGAGAAGTGATAATGGAGGAGAATTTGTGTCTAATGTATTCAAAGAATTTTGTGCTAAGGAAGGTATTAGAAGAGAAGTAATTTCACCCAACAACCCACATGAAAATGGGGTGGTAGAGAGGGAAAATAGAACCATCATGGGCATTACAAGAGCGATGTTTCATGGTCAAGAATTTCCATTAACCTTGTGGGAAAAATCTTGTACTACATTATTTTATTTGTAGAACTGAATCCCTCACAAAATACTTGCCATGATCACACCTGAAGAGGATTTCTATGGGAGGAAGCCAAATATCTCCCATTTTTTGAATTCTTGAAGCTACATTCTATTGTCATATCTCTAAGGATAAGAGGAAAAAGTTAGAGGCTATATCTGAGATGGGGATCTTTGTAGGAAACGCAGAGACACCTCATAACTATTAGATGTATTTTCCCTCACTTAGGATGACAACGATGAGGAGAGATGTCATATTTGATGAGGATGTTGGAAAATGTAACTAGGTTCAATCTTCATTAAATTTATTTGAGTCATCATGTAATGTACTTATCAAAATAATAAAGAAAAGAATTATTATTATTATTATTATTTTGACTTATTAAAGCACGGGTTTCATGCTTGGGTCATCATGTTTTAGGTAAAAGTACCCTTTTATGACATCTAGGATTTATATTGAGTTTATAGAGTCATTGTACATCTAAAGAGACCCTTCTTGGGATTTTGAATCATGAAAAGAGTTTTAGTATTGAGTCAAATATAATTTATGTATCCTTCACACCAAGTTGGCCTAGAAGAGATCAAGTCAACCCATGGACACCTATTCAACCTCCCTTGAAGCCTATAAATAGAAGCAAGTCGAATTCAATTGGAGCATCTCATCTCAAGATAATTCGATATCTCAAGAAGAAAGAGAAGTGCAAAGTAGGATGAAGTGGATCTATGGAAGCTAAAGGAAGTGTGAGTTGGGTGGAGTCTAAGGAGAAGAATAAAATCAAACTTTTGGTGCCTCTCTCTCTCTCTGTTTCGTGACCTAGTTTGGGAGATCTAAGTCTTTCAAGTTTCATTGATGCCAAAAGTTTCCTGATGCCGTAAGCTGCTACATAGTTGAAATTGCTGGAAAAGAGGTTGAATTTTTGGGAGGCTGACTTGGTGTGGAGGGAAGGTATTGTATTTGTCTAGGGTGAACATTCCCAAAGAATACTATTGAAACGAAGATAATTTTGACTGGGTTTTCCCCTCGAGTGAGGTTTTTCCCTGGCATAGTGCCTACATATTGTATCTCTTGTTTTGTTTTCTTCATACAGACTTAATATGGTAGTTGCTTGATGAATGATAAGATAAAAAATAAGTAAATGAATCCAACATAACTCACACATAATTATCAAGAAAGAGGAATCAAACCTTAATATACTTGTATTGATTTCTCAACGTGGTATCAAAGCTAAGGTCAGGAAAAACTGAAGATCACTTTGTTGGCATGGATTCTCCCTGTTTGATTAACTACATAAGAATGCTTATCAATAGTGTTGGAAGCTAGATCATGAAGGTCATCCACTACTTATTCAAGGTCAAAATTCAAGGATTCTTGGATTCTCTTACAGTTTCTCTTAGTGATGACAATGCATGGATCATTAATAGTGGAGCATCAAGACACATGACAGGAGAAACTAAACAAATTCATACACTATTAAAGGAGCCATATTCTCATGCAGTGGAATTGGTTGACAACAAAAGCTATGTTGTTATATGCCTGGGATCAACATCGTTGAAGCTGGAAAATGGATCGAAGTTGCACCCCAACAACATTCTATATATCTTAGGTTTGAAAAATAATTTGATTTCTATTTCTTGTTTAGAAGACAAGGATAAGGATGTTGTTTTTTTTTTTTTTTTATGGAAAAGTATTGGTTTGGGGAAAAGACTCTAGCATTGATAAATCTAGGGTTATTGGAGTTCGTGAAGGAAGCCTGTATAGAGTTATTGCACCACCTCCTCAAGCTTTGGTTCACATGGAAATCAATCCCATTGAGCTATGGCATAGGAGATATGATCATCTACATTATAAGGTCATCCATACTCTTACTTAATTGGTTCATGGCATCCCCAAAATGAAGTTATATCATGAACCTGTGTGCAAGGGATGCTCTTTGGGAAAGCATACAAGAAATCCATTTACAAATCAAGAAACTAGGTCTAAAGGAATTCTAGACCTCATTCATTCTAATGTGTGTGGGCCCATGTCTGAAAAATCACTTGGAGGTCATCTCTACTATGTAACATTCTTTGATGACCATTCTAGAAATACATAGCTCTACCTAATCAAAAGAAAAGACGAAGTGTTTGAAAATTTCAAGGATTTTAGGTCCAAAGTGGAACCTCTAATTGAAAGAAATATAAAAACCCTAAGGTCCAACAATGGTGGGAAATAAATTTCTAAGGAATTGATTGCATATTGTAAGGAAGTATGAATTAAGAGGAAGCTCATTGTTCCCTATTATCCCAAACAAAATGGAGTGGCCAAAAGAAAGAATAGGTGAATTCAAGAAAGCATTCGAACAATGCCACTTGATCAAGGCCTACCAAAATTATTATGGGGAGAAGTAACAATGATAGCCGTCTACATTCAAAATATAAGTCCTCATAGAAGTCTTAACAATACAACCCTTGAAGAAGTATTCACATGAAAGAAGTCAAGTGTGGATCACCTTTGGATCTTGGAAGTCCATCATATATTCATGTTCCAAAAGACAAGGGAAAGAAGCTAGATTCTACAAGTATTAAGGGAATATTTGTTGGATATAGTCTCTCTTCAAAAACATATAGAATCTACATTAAGGAAGGGAGACATATCAAAGTCATCAAGGATGTCATATTCGATGAAAATCAAGCCTAAAAGAAATCAAAGGATATTCCTGTTGACCATGATGATGAATAAGTTCCAATATTTGAAGAAGAATAACACACCATGAAAACCCTACTACAAATCAAGAAGAAGAAGGATCAAGTGAGCCTATTAAATTTGTGGTCATCCCAACCACTAGGGAAAGGCTAAATTAGTTAAAAGCAACATTAGAAGATGTTGGATGACAGGAAGATGCGAAAGGAACCTTAAGGGAAAGTAAGAGAGCAAATAGATACTCTGGTTATGTTGCATATATGAAAAAATTGATTGAAGTTGAACCATCTACATTCAAGGAATTTGATCATCAAGAAGTTTGGAAGAAAGCGATGCAAGAAGAATATCAATCCATTATGAAGAATGGGGTTTGGGAAATCGTTCCTAGACCTAATGAAAAATCGGTTGTCACTTCCAAATGGATCCACAATATCAAACATGGTATTAATGCAAGTATAGATAAATACAAAGCTAGATTTGTTTTAAGGGGTTTCTCTCAAAAGGAAGGCATTGATTATGAAGAAACATTTGCACCTACATCAAGGTACACTACCATTAGATCTGTGGTTTCATTAGCAGCTACAATGGGTTGGAATATCAATTTGTGAAGACCATGTTTGTGAATGGAACCACTGATGAAGAAGGGAACATTGAACAACCCAAAGGCTTTAAAGTTAATAACAATGACTTTCATGTTTGCATACTTAAGAAACCCCTATATGGTTTAAAGTAAGCACCTAAGGCATGGTATGCAAGGATGGATGCATATCTAATTAGAAGTGGGTTTGTAAAAATTTATGTTGATCTAAATCTCTATATCAAGGTTATGAATAATGAGCCCGTCATTATTCTACTATATGTGGATGATCTATTCATTACAGGTGTGGAACAAAGAATTCAAGAATGCAAGAAGATGTTGGAAACTAAATTTGAAATGAAGGATCTAGGTATTATGCACTATTACCTGGGTATAGAAGTATCGTAGAAACCTAGGGAGATATACTTGGGCCAAGGAAAGCACATTATCAAGTTGCTGCAGAAATTCGAGATGATGGATTCCAAGCCAACGACTACTCCTATGATCACCAATCTCAAGAAATTTATGGGATCTAACTCAAGTCTCATGGAACCTACCTCCTATAGTCAGTTGGTGGGATCCCTAATGTGTCTAGTAAATAATAGGCCAGATTTATGTTTTGTGGTAAATATTCTTAGTTGGTTTTAGTTAGATCCTCGTCATGATCACTGGATAGCTGCCAAACACATATTGAGGTATCTTCGTCGCATTATACATCACTGCCTCAACTACGATAGTAAGGAAGTTAAAATGATTGGTTATACAAATTCTGATTAGGGTGGTAGTGAGACCGATGGAAGGAACACTACTGGAGGATGTTTTAGTCTAGGAGCTACTATGATTTTATGGATGAGTAGGAAACAAGATCTCGTTGCTTAAAGTAGTGTTGAGGGAGAATATGTGGTTGCATGTGAAGTAGGAAAGGAGTTTGTTTGGTTAAGGAAGCTTTTGACAGATTTGTTTGAAAAGTATTTGAATACTACTGTGATTAATTGTGACAATCAAGGTTGTATCAATATGTCTGTAGATCCTGTGTTTTATGCTAGAATGAAGCATATCAACAATAAGTTCCACTTTATTAGGAACCTGGTACAGGGTGGGATCGTGAAGTTGGAGTATGTCTCGACAAATGAACAGATAGTAGACATACTAACCAATTTTCTTCCTAACAATAAGTTTGAGTATTTGAGAAGCAAGTTTGGTTTAAATATTATGAGTATTTCTTGGGAGGTCACCCATCCCAGATTGCCTCTGGCTCAAGGAGTTTTCCCCACAATAAAGCCCCATGTGAGCATCACTCGATGCAATGAGTGCTAAGTGGATTATTCAAAAATCATGAGAAATTAGTCAGTTACAACTACCTCCCATGGAAATGGTCATAGATGAATGACTTACTTAATGCAGTTGAATCCCAAAATTGTATCTAATATAATGCACTGCGAAAACCCCCAATACTTAATTCAAAAGAGTGAATGGAACTCTACTTGAATGGTTCATGAGGCACAATACTTGCTAAGGTTTTGCAAATGGGGTAGCAAACTAAGTGGGCTTGATTGTGGGGAAAACTCCAAAGTTAAGCGCGCTTGAGCGAGAGGCGATCTGGGATGGGTGACCTCCCGGGAAGTCTTGGTTACTAGGTGCAAGTCCCAGAAGTGATGATTGACATTATGTGATTCAATTCACTAGTTTCAATCCCACTTCTTCACCCCTGTGAGCATCACCCGATGCAATGAGTGCTAAGTGGACTATTAAAAAATCATGAGAAATTAGCCAGTTACAACTACCTCTCATGCAAATGGTCATAGATGAATGACTTAACGCAATTGAATCCCAAAATGATATCTAACATAATGTACTGTGAAAAACCCCAATACTTAGAACTCATTGCATCGAGTGATGCTCATAGGGGTGAAGAAGTGGGATTGAATCCAAGCTCGTTGAATTCAACACCACACAACTACTAGAACAACCTTGTTGATGGACCTCCAAACTAGACATAAATTAAGGCTCATACCTCTAAATTAAACAATATTTTAAGGCATATTACCATCCTTCAGCACATTAAACCTCTCTTTTTGCATTATATAATTTATTCTTAACTTTAATATATTCATTAGGAAGGTTTATGAATAATTGGATATTTTTGCCTAATATTATTTATTTTTGTGGAATATTATGAGAATATTGGGGAGATTATGAAGATTTGGAGGAGGAGATAATTTAGGGACTTGTTCCCAACTACATGAGGATCAATAATAAATAATAAATCAACAATATATTATGGAATTATGGCACAGATTATGGAACTACAATGATCGAGAAAATCTAGGAATGTGTTCCCTACCATTTAATGCAGATTCCTAGTATTGTGGAACAGATCCACTAATCAAGGGATTTTTGTGGGGAAAGCTTCCTCCATTCATGGGGAATTATTTCTAATCATTTTGTGTAAGTACCAAGTCGAATTTTCCTATAGGGATAGATTTTCATTAATGTTATTGTGGAGAGAGCTTGTATTTTTGTAGCTCCATTGTATTTTCTTGCAAGCATGTAATTCTATTGATGAAAATAATGAAGATTGTGTTGGCTAGTTGGATTGTTGTGAATTAAACATTCAAGTGCCACATTAATTATCGACCAGGGAAAGTCCTTTTATTTCAAAGGCAATGCGTACTGTATGTACTTAAAACCCAAAAAGCATCAAAAGCTGTAGCATACTTACTTCTTATGTTATATCATTACAGTACCTTAAAATGAAAACAACTAGTTAGAATTACAAATCTGAGAAACGAAATAATGGATGTTCTTCTGTCAGAGGACCAGGACCCTATCCTCCTGATGGGGATGTCCAGCACCTGCCTCTGTTATCAGAAGTGCTAACGCACACAACACTCTCATTCACCGGTGAGAAACAAACTCAAAAAGCAATGAAACAGAGTACTTGTAAAGCAAAGAATGCCAGAGGTAATACTGTTAAATCCACACAGAGTGCCGAGAAGAACTTACCATACATCTACACAACCAATAGGAAAACAAATGGGTGAATCTTGTGAGGAAGGTGGGCCCAGTCCTTCTCACAAGATTCCCCGAAAAGAAAGAGGCGGATTTAAGTGCTCAGAACTAGTTTATATTTATCTTCCAAAAAGATTGAGTACAATTGAACTCAGACTTGCTAATGTTCTTCAAAACATTGATTACAGACTGACTATCCCCCGTTTCATGTAGATGTCTCCTCTTTATAGAGGAGACATCTACTACAATAGAATATTACAGCTTTTCAGTTAATATTGTGTGTTTAAAAATAAGCAAATTAGAATGTTGTTACAACCATATGATAATGCATCCTTTTCTGGAGCTTCAGCTGTACACGGTGAATAACTGATTGTCTTCTCGGGATTGCTATTTCCTTCGCTATTTCCCCATGCTGTTCATGCTGACTGTATGCTCCTTCTCTATTCTTCCGCTTGATTATGCCACGTTATCATCTTTTAGATAGCTGCCATCTGTTGTCCGTGGCTACAAAATAGCTGCTTTGGATAATTACTGTTGCTGGTATTGTGGCAGCTGCGCAGTCGCTGTTTCTCGTGTTGCAGCAACTACGTAGTTGCTGTTTTTCGTGTTGCAGCAACTGTTCACTATACTCCTGCAAGCTTATGACAGTTGTTTAACGATTCTAGTCAGCATTTCCATAGATAAGTGAAAAGATACTTACGAATATGAAGTAAACAATTAAATATAGATTTGCGGAAGGTCACTTCATACCTTGGGGTTAATATATCCTTATGAAATAAAAGCTTTTGCTTATTACTGTAAAAAGGATAAATATACGGCAAAAGATAGGGTCAAAAATTGATCAATTGCGAGTCCCAACATCCCCCCCAACTGAAGAGATTGCATGTCCCCATGCAATGTCTAATCTGAGTCAGAGTCAGAGAACTGGGCCGAGCAATGAAGATTACTGAGACAATAGCTGAAGGAGGGATCATCGAACTGTTCTCTGAAACCATAAACAGTTCTCAACTGTTTCCAGATTGCTGTCTCTTCTGTGTTAGAAAGTTCAAACTTCCCCTTGTACTGCTCACCTGGTAACCATAAAAGTGGGAACTTAAACCTGTAGCCTATCCATTTTTCTGCACAGATTTTCATGCTTCCAACATACCGAGGTACCCTTGATAATGCCACCTGCAGATTTGATGGGTTATATGGGTGATACTCTTTCCTTTCTGTAGGGCAGTTATCCCAAAATAGTTTATTTGCCTCCACAGCCAATGATGCTTTAGTTTTTATGTACTGCTGACAGTCTGTTAGGACCTCTGTTCGCAGTTTCATAACATGATCTTTCATCTCATTATTGGCTATCATTTTTAAATGCTATGAAATGAAGGTGGCAGGGTTCTGAGGTTCAGCTCAAATCCATAAAAGGCAATTTTGTTCGTTCTGGAAGCCTGAGACAAAGGCATTTTGCCAGGTGAGCTGGTTTGCCAGAAAAGAAATGAAAGCTCTTAATTGTGTATCACCTACTACAGGTATCATATTGATGTTTCTTTCTTCGGATACCACCTCATTGTGGAGATATAATTCGCATAGCAGGTTCTGGTCATTTTTGGCTGCTCTTGCAAAAGTTGCCATGAACTGATCAGCTGTCACCACTTGATAGGGTCTCCCTTCCTTGATAGCCTTCAACTGAATAAATGCAAGCCTTTCCCTCAAGAATGTGGCATAGTTGAAGGAGGGCTTCCTTGCTCCAAGCATCCTTTGGCACAGCTCAAACATCAGGGACATCCTGTGTTTTAGCTCCTTAATTTCTTTATGCTGTGCCCTGCACTGTTCTAGTGCGTTCCAGTTCTTATAGGCATGATTAAGCTAGGTTTCTTTCTGTTGTTCGAATGCTTTCCCTTGAGATTGATGATATTATCTCCACCATATGTGTTTGAGTTCCAGAAAACTCTCTGTTTCTACCCCTGCATCTTTAACAGTAGGGGGTTCTGTTTGCATGTAGGCATCAACTGACATTGTCTGTTCCGTGAGCTGGAATAATCCAACATCACTTTCCAGGAAAGCTTCTTTCTTATTTTCCTCTGGGGCTGTTTGCTCTTCTTTTGTAGTTGTCTGGGTAAACCGGGGTGATTCTACATCTTCTTCCATAATAGTCTGGGTAGCATCGGAACTTACTGGTTCTTGTGTAACAATAAGTTCCTGTCCTTGATCTTGCATGTTTTCCAGACGACCTGTTGGTTCTTGTGTGTCAACGGGTCTGACCGACTGCGATTCTTCTAAAGGTCCTGTTGGTTCTTGTGTCACAACAGGGTTTTTCTTCTGCATTTCCTCTGTTGGTTCTTGTGTAACAACAGAGTTTTCATTCTGTACCTTTTCTGAAGCTGGGTCTTCCACCTGCATTTGCTGTGAAACTCCTGTTGGTTCTTGTGTAACAACAGGGTTCTCATTCTGTAATTCTTCTAAAACAGGTTCGTCCATCTGCACATTCTTGGGGCTTTCGGAACCTGTTGGTTCTTGTGTAGCAACAGGTTTCTCATCATCATCAAACTCCTTTGCTTCATTTTCAGCCTCAGGGGTTTCCTCCATTGGCTCCTTCACTAATCTATACCCTTCCTGAGCATATATCTCGCCACAACTTGTACAGATATATTCAGTATCTTTGCTTTTATCTGCTACTGAAGCTGCTCTTGCCAAAACGTGCAAACTGAATTCTGCTTCATAAGCTTCCTTGATTCTTATTATCTCTTTCTGGTAATCCTGAATCTGAGCTTTCAAAAACTCAATTTCTTCTTGCAAGGCTGGTATCGTAGTCTAATCCTGTGGGATAGGAGATCTGAGTGGAGGCCGAGGTTCTGCTACATCAACTTGGTCAATGTTTCCCACAGGTGGTTCTTGTGTGTCACCTGGGGTAGCGGCTGGTTCTTGTGTTACAGCCACTTGCTCACTATCATTGTGGGTGTTGGCAGCTGGTTCTTGTGTTGCAGCTACCTTAAGATATGAGTCCACGAAACTATGAATGCTCTGTATCTCAGCCTCTGTGGATGAGGGAGAAGGGTTTCGGGAAGTGGCCGGAGTACGGGGTTTTAAAAGAATGGATGGTGGGCTGGAGGGCTCAGGGGATTCGTCTACTGCCGTTTTTCGTTTTGGTAAAAAGGCAGAGAACTGAGGTATTTTTCTTTTTCTGCTGATTCTTGTAGCTGAAGCGATAGTCGGGGTGGTGGGTACTTTGACTGAAACCTTCGTTCTTTTTCTTTTTACTAAGGTTTCCTTTGGCTGCTGCCTTTTTCGTTTAAGCTGCATAATTGGGATATTATCTTCAGAATCATCAGTGGAGATACTGAGTATGGGGGCGGGAGAATTGGTTCTCTGGGGAGACACAGTTAATTCCACTGTTTCTTGTTCTTTTTCTGTGCCATGCAGAGGTATTTGCTGGGGCTGTTCGGGGCTATGCTCTGTCTGCTAGGGTTCTTCCGAAGGGGTTTTCTTAGGGGTGTCGTCCATTTGTTGAGGAGGCTCCTGGTCTTGCTAAGGTATATTCTCAGCTTGATGAGAGGTTTCCTCTTGATGGGGACTGCCCTGCACAGGCTGTGGACTTTCTTCCCTTGGATGGGGATTAATGGGAGGTGGCGGGATGTTTAAAGGGAGAGCCCTGTTAATCAACAATTGAACTAAGCGATGGTGTTTCAGGGAGAGGGCTGGATTCTTCACTTTCATAGCATATCGTGCCATATTTTTAAGACAACCCAGCAAATAATATGGCATATTCACTAATTGACCATTTCTTAAGTGATTTAGCAGGACGAAGTCGTGTTGGTAGATTACCTGGCAACGACCTTCGCAGGTTAGATACTGCTTGACGAATTCGGCGATTCTTGGCCATGGTTGCGGCAGCGACCGCAATGCTACACCTCTACCCTTGGTTTCTACCTCCTCGCCCAGACGGAGAAAGTCTTGTTGCGCGTTCAGGATCACTTGTTTTCTGCTAAACCATCTTGTACCAGTGGTTGGAAGTCCTGTAACTTCAGCTATGAATTCTTCTGTGACCGGGACCTGAATTCCTTGGATGACAGAGTATCCCTCTGTCAAATTGCGTGTGAATTCCAGGACCTGTTGTTCGTCGAAGTCTGGAAGTCTTCTGAAATATTCTATCCATCCAGCTTACATGAAGATTTGGTATATTTCTGGAAAGAGCTCCAGAACTACTGTCGTGGCTGGTTCATGCGTGATGAGGCCTCCCCCCATGGCTATTGCTTCAGTAAGTCCTCAGAACTCGGGGCCAAGCTACCGATTCTAACTCAGAGTATACATCACAATTGCTATCGTTTTTACATACAACCGGGAGAATTTAAGGGTGGCGGTGGTTAGCATGGCTAATTATTATGAAATCGCTTTGGTAAACCCCCCCCTTTTTCCTACGTGTGAACGATATGATTGGGGAATGTAATCATTTGATGTGCCTATCACCTTTTTCCGCTTATCTGTTATTTAATGCTTATTCATAAACGTGCGTACCTTTATCCTTTACCTTTCTGGATCGCTGTGTCACAACGTCTTTTCTCGTTTACTGTCAGATTATAATCATTATCGCGGATCTTAAAAGCACGGGAATATGATAATGACGGGGAAGTGACGATGAGGTTCTGTAATCATTACGAAAAGTGATTTCTTTCGTGTGGAAAGGATATTTTGGGTCAGTACACACTGTCGTGGTACCAAGATTGGTGTTGCAGCCACAAAGAATTATGTCGGAGAATTGGAAGTAGTGTTGGAGCAACAGGAAATGGTGTTGCAGCAACGGGGGTGGTGTTGCAGCAACAGGGAATGGTGTTGTAGCAACGGGGATGGTGTCGCAGCAACAGGGAATGGTGTTGCAGCAACAGGGATGGTATTGCAGCAACAGAGGTAATTCCTTATTCTCAGCTACTTTCCACGTTCTATCTGCAAAATCTGAAAATATAATATTGCAATCCTTGGCAGAAATTATTAGTTACTAAAAAAAAAAAAAATGTCTAATTTTAATAGCTACATAAATAAATAGAAATT
>APFE031622903.1:3006-16724 GCA_000404065.3 Pinus taeda
TCAACAAAATTTTTCCAGAGATTGGGTTTAAATTGAGCAGAGGTCAAGGCTTTAGTCTCAAAATCTTCCATGAAAAAGTTAGCAATGACAGGGGAAAGCGGGAACCCATGACTACTCCACGTGTCCGCTCATAAAATTCACCCTGGACGCTGAAAAAGGTAGATGTTAAGGGAAGACCAATTAATTTAGCAGTGTCATCATTGGTAATCTAATTTATGACATCAATGGCTTCTTTAATAAGGATTTTAGTGTAAACATAAACAATGCCAAAGCTTACCAACAAATCCCCATGGTCTAGCCTAATATCCTTTAACTCCTTGACAAAGGAAATAGAGTCTTTAACGAAGGAGTCTGTGTGACCCACTAAAGGCTTGAGCTTCTAAACTAAGAATTTAGCAAGAAGATAAGTAGGCTCAACTATTGTGTTGACAATAGGTTTTAAGGGGGGGCCATCTTTATGAATCTTTGGAGGACCATAAATTATGGGGGTGAGAGGGTTTATCTCAATAAACTTCTTGCTAAGGGGGTTAAGATCATTATTAGATTTTACGACAAGAATGATTTCTTTAGACAGTTTTTAATAGGACCCTTAACGAGTTTCTTGTAACTACTACTATTATGAAAGTGGTTTAACATTTTGCTAACATAGTCAGTTTTATCCAGAATTTCAATAGCCCCACCTTTGTCGACCTTAAAAACAACTATGTTAGGGTTATGTTTCAAGGATTTAAGGGTAAGAAACTCATTTCTGCTAATGTTGCTTTTAGGAGGCTTAACTTTCTTAAGAACAACAATACAGTCTTGCCTAATAACTTCCTTAATATTATCAGGAAAGTCCCTAATTTCATATTCAATGTTGCAAATAATATTCTTAATGAGAATTTTTTTGAAATAAGACAAAATTTAACCCTTTTGCCGAAAGGCAAAAAATATATAAATCTAAATTAACATTAAAAAAAATTAACAACACTATTAAAAAAATGAGAAAATGTAAGTTTTTTAACTATATATAAAATTGATTATAATATAATTATTTTATTATTAATTAATAGAAAGAGAGATAAAATGTATTTCATTTCTCTCTAGCTATCTCTATATTAAAAACATTATATTATTAACATTTTTTTAATTAAAATAATATTAATTTTTTTATCATTATCCCTGACATTATTATTATAACAATTATCTTATAGATAATATTATTTTTATTAATACTTTTGTTATCATTATCCATATCATCGTTAGAGTAATAAGATTTGCCATCGGATTCAAAACCAGAATGGAGAGGAATGGAATGTATAGGAGAGGAGGGATTTGATATGATAGCAGAGGTTTATTCAAGAGAGGAAAGAAACAATTGGAGTTGTCTATAATGCGACTTTTTGGAGATTCCGGTGACGGAATCCGGCGGAAGAAATGAGGTTAAATCTTGATTTTTAGCAGTTAAAATGGTTTTTTAACTGCATATTTGGATTCAACGCCCTGGAAAACCCCTGGGAGCCATTGATTGTGCAAAAACTAGCTATCAAACTTGGGATTCCAATGAATTGCTGACGGATTTTGACCGGAAAAATCCGCCAAAAAAGCTTTCAAAAAGTCACGTTATAGACTGCTGCGAAACAATTTCCAGCGTGATGAGTCATCATTTCCGTTGATGACACGTCAAGCATTGACCGCGCCGGCTAGTATGAATAGCGAGTGAGAATGAATCAACGATGGGACTAGCGCGGTCAATGCTTGACATGTCATCAACAAGAGTGATAACTCATCACTCCGGAAATTATTTCTCTCCTCCTCGCCCGAATAAACCTCTGCCATCCTCCGCTATCATATCAAATCTGTCCTCCCTTCTATTCATTCCATCCCTCTTCGTTCTTGTTTTGAATCTGATGGAAATCTTCATTACTCTAATAATGATAGGGATAACTATAACAAAAATATTAATACAAATAATATTATTTATAAGAAAATGTTTAATAATAATATTTAATAAAAATTTTGTTATAACTAATAATATAATGTTTTTAATAATAACAATTAATAATCGATGTAAATAAATGTGGTGTTGTTTTTAATAATAATTATTTATTTTTTCATCTTTTTTAATAATATTGTTAATTTTTCTAATGTTAATTTTGATTTTTATGTTTTTGTCTTCTGTCAAAAGGGTTAAATTTTGCTTTGACTCTAAAAAAATTCTCATTAAGGATATTATTTGCAACATTGAATATGGAATTAGGGACCTTTTTATAATATTAAAGAAGTTATTAGGCAAGATTGTATTGTTGTTCTTAAGAAAGCTAAGCCTCCTAAAAGAAACATTAGCATAAATGAGTTTCTTGCCCTTAAATCCTTGAAACATAACCCTAACATTGTTGTTCTTAAGGTCGACAAAGGTGGGGCTATTGAAGTCTTGGATAAGGCTGACTATGTTAGCAAAATGTTAAACCACATTCATAATAGTAGTAGTTACAAGAAACTCATTAAGAGTCATATTAAAAAAGTTTTTAAAGAAATCATTCTTACCATTCTAATAATGATCTTAACCCTTAGCAAGAAGTTTATTGAGAGCAACCCTCTCACCCCCATAATTTATGGTCTTCCAAAGATTCATAAAAATGGGGCCTCTTTAAAACCTAATATCAACACAATAGGTGGGCCTACTTACCTTCTTGCTAAATTCTTAGCTCAGAAGCCCAAGCCTCTAGTGGGTCACACAAACTCCTTCGTCAAGGACTATGTTTCCTTTGTCAAGGAGTTAAAAGATATTAGGCTAGACCCTGGAGATTTGTTGGTAAGCTTTGGCGTTGTTTCTCTTTACATTAAAATCCTTATTAATGAAGCCATTGATGTCATAAATCGGATTACCGATGATGACACTGTTAAATTAATTGGTCTTTGCTTAACATCTGCCTTTTTCAGCTTCTAGGGTGAATTTTATGAGCAGACACGTGGAGTAGCCATGGGTTCTTCGCTTTCCCCTATCATTGCTAACTTTTTCATGGAAGATTTTGAGACTAAAGCCTTGACCTTTGCTCAATTTAAACCCAATCCCTAGAAAGGTTTTATTGATGATACTTGTGTTGTATGGCCCCATGATCGTGAGAAGTTAGATTTGTTCCTTTCACATCTTAATTCTCAATCTAACTCCATCAAATTCACAATGGAGATTGAGGTAGATCTTAGTCTTTCGCTCCTTGATGTTCTCCTTTCTCGAATGGAAAATTGTTCCTTGTCACACCAGGTGTTTCACAAAAAAACTCACATGGAACAATATCTTCATGCCACTTCTCACCATTTTCCAACGCAAAAATTAGGAGTTCTTAATACTCTTGCTAGTTATGCTCCAAGAATCTCTAATATTGATCACCTTGAAGATGAGCAATCTCATATTCTAAAAGTTTTTGAAAATAATGGCTATAGTAAACGTCAAGTTATTATTGCTTTTCAAAAAGCCAGTAAAGGTCCGACAATTAAAAAATCTCTTGATGAACAAGTTCAAATGTTCAAATTTTGTTCATCCATGGGACCAGTAATAAGATTGCCCATATTCTTAAAAAGAACAATATTTACGCTACCTCAAGCCCCTTAATACTATTAGAAACTCCCTTAGGTTTGTTAAGGACATTGTTAACCCTAAGGACATGAAAGGGGTCTACTCAATCCCCTACTCCTGTGGGATTCCCTACATTGGGGAAACCGGTCGCTCCATTAATCTAGTAATTCAAGAGAATGCAACAAACAGTAAACAAAGCATTCCCACTCCTCAGCAATTGTTGAACATGTGGAGAAAACTAAGCACTATCTCTGCATTGAAGACTCAAAGGTCACCGGGATGATTGATCGTTTCCACCATGGAAAGTTGAGAGAGGCCATTGAAATTAAAAAACAAGCGAAAAATCTCAACAGAGATGATGGTTGGAAATTAAGTAAGAATTGGATTCCCGCCCTCTCATTGTGATGATAATGATGATTATTGTTATTTATTTTCTTTTTATTTTATACTTTATTATTATGATTATTATTATTATATATAAGATAGTCCTTATTCTAATTGAACCTTTATTTTTCCTTTCCTATATATATATATATAAAGATCGGTTAGATGATATATTACCAAAAAATGGTGTAGAGCAAGCTTCTATTACATTCAATTGTATTGCGATAGTAGACTAAGCAACGAGACAAGAGCGCAGTCTCTTCTCCTGTGCTTAATTTCCAAACTTCATAGATTCGTTTAACTATTCTAGGATACTGCTAGACATATTGACCTATTAAGAAAACAAATTTACATAACATAAATTCTCATTGGGTTTATGGCTTGTTGACTGAGTATTCTTGGGCTGCTTCAGTCATGTTGTTGTTGTTGACTGAGTTTTCTCCTTCACTGCTCATAGTGTTGCTCTTGTGGTATTCTACTACTTCCTGTAGATGCTTGCACTTGGTTTTCAGATCCTTTATCTCATGTTGTTGCGCTGCCATATTTTGCTTCTAAAAGCTATACTCCATTCTCATTTCACTTAGATCTTTGAGAGACTGTTGCAGCCAATGTATCATGACCTTGTTTCCTTTGCATGTTGGGCATGAGTCGTTCCTAGCTGTCTTCTCAATGGCGTTAAACTCCATCTGACCGTTGTTTCCCCTTGCTTTGTTGTAGCTACCTGTGCTCCCTTGATCCTTCGTTGCTTTGATTTGATGGCCTCTATTCTGAACTTTTTGTGTAGCTGTGGATATTGCCACTGAGGTAGATAATATGATAGAGGGCCTATGCAACGAATTTTGAAACTCTGTGCTGAGAGCTAGATCAGGGAAGGTAATGGCTGCTCAAAGAGAAGCAAGGAGCGGATGAGCCACGAAATTATGGGCAGAGGCTTGTCAAACAAAAACAGAGGGCGGGGAGATAAAAAGATTGCCAACTGATGTGTGATTGTAGGAGGACAAGGTATAGAGGGCAGAGTTAAGCAGGTTAGATGGAGGAATGGTAGCTGAGCGCGCCTTATAGACCGCGTGGAAGCCTGCACAAGGAAGGGGATATGAATTGTGCTGAGAACAGTTGCTCTTGCTGACCAAAGAACTGGGCTTTGAGAGTGCTGGGCTGGAAGCGCTATGAAGAGTCGCTGGCCAATCACAGGCCTCAGGAAAATAATAACTTCACAACAAATCACAATTCGCTCTCTTATCAGCTTTTTTTTAGAACTGTGATGCTTTTGTGTTGTAGGTTTGCCTCCGAACTTATAATTAAAACAATCCCCCCATGCGTTGGACTTGAGAGATGTCACTTGCATGCTTTTTCCTTCTGTGACTCAATTTTCTTTTGAGTTGTGCTTTGCTTGCTCATGAACCTTGTGACTTAGATTGCATTTTCTGACAATGATTATTTGCATATCCTTTTTTCCTTGCTTTTTCCTCTACCTATCCATGATTTTTTGAGATTTCTTTAGGATGTGTGTTCTTTGATTTTTTGTGTTTTTATTTTTTCCATGATTTATCTTGCTTTGTCCCTTTTTTTCCCAATACTTTAATCTTTTCAAATTCATTTTAATCTTATGGCACAGAGTGATGGTATTCTTCATTGTTCTCCCGGACTCTTCCTTCATTCATCTCCACTGCTTGATTTGCATAGGGATCCGCCTGCTGATTTTGAAGCCTCAATATATGTTTGAAAGTTACACTACCAAGGTCTTCTAAATTCCTTCTTATTCTTTTGATAATTCTACTCATAAACTCGTTGCTTGGACTTTTGGTTCGGATCATTGCCTCAATTATGATGACTGAATCTCCCAGGATTACTTGATTTTGGATTCCTCTTTTTTCAATTATTTTTGTCCCCATGAACAAGTTGTAAGCTTTGGCCTTATTATTTGAAATTTGTCCCAATCCCCATTCATATGTGACAATTTTTTTCCCACTTGGATCAAAAATTATCCCACCTGCTCCTGCCTTTCCAAGATTATTCTTGGAGGCTCCATCAAATTGCAAACAATATCTATTTTGTAGTCTTTTCCAAATTTCAATTTCTTCTTCAGTCATTCTCAGTTTCCAGTTTTTCCTTGAGCTTTCTTTTCTCTGTCATTTTTACCATTGTTGTCTATTATGGCTTTGCTGAGCCAATCTCTTTTTTCTTGTTGAAGAATACTATAATCCGTTGATGCAATTCCTTTTTCATTGAATATTTCTGAAGTATAATATATTTATTTTATTAATAATATTTTTCAATAACTATTTCAAATGATCTATGATCTTTAATGATTTTATATTTATTATAATTTATTCTCCTTCATTTATTTTTGTCATTTATAGGGCTCTTGCTTATGCATTTATTCTCTTGTTTATTCTTTAATAGTTTTACTTAATTAAGATATCCATTATTTCTAATTAAGATATCCATTATTCCTAATTTTTTCTTTTTTATTCTTCTTCCTTTTGTATTTTTTTTTTCTATTTTTTTATTTATTTTTTACTTCTATCCAAAAAATTTAAATCTTAGCTAATTTTTTTTTTTTTTTAAAGAAGTCGGTTGCTATGCATTATATTGAAAAAAAGGTGGATTTCAGTCCACTGATACATAAGTTATGCAAGATGAAAGAGAACCAAGGGGTTTACAAAAAGAAGCGACCCCTTTGTTCCTCAGCTTGCTTTGGTTGCTACTTCTAAACACAAAACTACTGTAAATTCGAACAAAGGAAGATGACAAGAAGATACATTTGAAATACATTTAGTCAATCATAATGTGTTGAATCTGGCGAGCCGTTGATTCTTCCGGTTTCTCCTCCTTGCCTTCTTGCTTGACGCTGGAGGAACTTGAGGCTGCCCCTTTGTTGAATTTTTCCATCATGTAACGCAGAATGGAGATTGATTCCTCTGCGTGCCCACAGCGATTTGTAAGAAGTCTGAACTGTTCTTCCAGAGAGGCCGCCTTATGCATAAAGAGCTGAATTTCAGCCTTGTATTTTTCTGTATTGATTCGGTCCTGCTCGAAGAGTCTCCGGCCTTGTTCTTTTAGCTGTCTATCATGCTCTTCTAGTCTATCTTCCAGCAAGGTCTGCTTTCTGTCAAGTAAGGACTGCTGAGCTCTGATTTCGTCCATCTCCGCTTGCAGGTCGGCGCAGTGAAAGCAATCTTCGCTGCGCGCCATAGAGGTGAGGATTTTGCAGATGTGGGAGTTGGTGAATGTTGTGCAGCAATGAATGGGAGTACGCAGAGTAGGTGAGGTCTGACAGAGGGTAAGAGCGTTCCCAAAACAGTGGTGAAAATCCGCAATCAGAGATTCTGCTGTGAGAGAATTAAAGGAGAGAGAAGGTGGTTCCTTAATAGACGTTGAGAGCAGATAAGGTAAGGAAGGGTCGAATAATAAGGAGGATCCAGGGGCGCTGTGGGAGTTGGGGGAGCAGGAATGCTCAAAACCAGATGGAGTCGAGAAAATAGCGAGGGTAAAGGGAATCGGGTGCTGCCAAGGATAGGAGAGAGATGTTTGCTGAAGGTCGATAGAATGAGGGCAGGGAAGCGAGGAGGTAGGGAAATCGGGGAGGGTAGAGCGATCAGAGGGTGACCAAGGAAGGGAGATTATTGAGTGCAGGACGAGACTGGCCACGAATGAGCAGTAGCTCACATCGACAGTTCTATTGTACCTGAGGTTCCCCTGGACAGCAAACAATGTTAGATAAAACAACAAGATACAAGCTGAAGATGGGAAGCGATACCAGAGAGCTTCGTTCCTTCTGTTGCTGCTGCGGTGGCTAAGACTGCTATCATCCAGGCGAGGAGTATACTCTGCTTCATGCTGAGCAATGATGGTGGTATTTATAGTGCAGCTTGGGTAGGGGAGGAATGCCCAAAACAGGTTTGGAATCACGAGACTCATAAGGTCCTGATCCAGATCCCTCAGAAGATCAAAAAACTCTGCGCATCCAGACCTGATGCCGGCTGTCATATGATTAACTTTGACTGAGAGATCATAAATTACCTTCGTCGAGGAGCTGATTCGACGGATTGGAGGCTGTCTGATATTTGGCAGATTTCCTTCTGCTGAGAAGAGTACGCCCACCGCGCAGATGGAGAGTGTGCGAAGCAGGGCATAAAATTGATTTTTTCGGATCATGGAAGAGGATAAAATTCCTCTCTTTCCTTACACTTTAAGAAACCTTCATGTTTTCCAACTGGCTTATTGGCATGCTTATCAGCTTGCGAATTTAGATTGCGCAGGAGATGGTAGAATTTAACATCTTCAAAACTGTCAAGGAGCATTTTGATTCGGTCAATATGTTGCTGAAGGCTTCTGTTGGGAGAACAGAGATTGTAGTTCATGAGCCTGATAATAATTGAGGAATCTCCAAACACAAGTGCTTTCCTGATTCCCAATTTTTTTAATTGAACTAAGCCTTGATAAAGGGCTAGAGCTTCGGCTAGATTGTTGGATTTCCTTCCCAAGCTCCATTCATAGTTACAGATTTCCTCGCCATGTTCATTAGTGATCACTCCTCCCGCGCCTGCTTGTCCAGGATTGGATTTGGAAGCTCCGTCAAAGTGAAGAGTTGGATAGTGACTCTTTTGTATCCACATATTGAATTCACTTTCTGAGAGTCTGATCTCCCATTCCTTCACTTTGTTTTGATTCTGATTGTTGGATTTCTGGGCTTCTTGAGGCTGTCCTGGTCTATCTAGAATATGTCTGAGAACTGATCTTTCCTCCACAGTATAGTCTGCTGCTTGAAGTCTCTCTTTGTAATTTGCTGCTATTGTCTCTTGTGCCAATGTGTGAGCTTTGTTGCAAGTCATCCTTACATTGCTGTCCTTGTTTTGAAAGATCTTCTTATTTCTTGTGAGCCATATTTTCCATAGGAGGTTAAGAGGGATTATGGCCCAAATCCTTTTTACTATCTTGCTTCCATTCTTTTTCCAGGGGCTGTTTCTCCTCCATGCATGGATTGTTTCAGGAATGCTTTGATGAGGTTGCCAATTTATGTTGCCTAAGGAGGACAGACAGATCCAACATTGTTTGGCAAAGGGGCAGTCCAGAAACAAGTGTTGAATAGTTTCCTCAGCTGAACAGCAGTTGGGGCATCTTGAGGGGCCATTAATCCCTCTCTTTTTTAAGTTTTCAGCCGTGAGCACTTTTCCCTTTAGCAGCAGCCAATTGAAGAATTTGACTTTGGGAATGGCCTCCGAATTCCATATTATCTGCCAGTGATTCCAAGTAGGGGTCTGATGAATGTCATTGCAGATATACTGGTATCCAGATTTGATAGAATAGTTGGAGCCCGTGGGATCCCATCTGAACCCGTCTGTTGCTCCTTTTCTAATGGGAGCTCGGTTCTGAAGATTATTTTGAAGAATTTTGAAGCTTGGTTCGAGAACAGGAGGAATAGGTGGAAAATCCCATCCGATCCATGCACCAGTATTATCATCCCACTTCGAAATTTGATGAAGCTTTTGGATACCTTTGCAATTGAGATGATGGATGATGGGAATTGCTTCGTCAATTGAGATTAAGGGAGGGAGTCCCATTATTTTGTTTGTGGCAAAATCAATAGAGTCTCCTCCTCTTGGAACCTTCGAAGTGTTGTGACTTAGATGGGGAATGGCTTTCTTGCAGAGCTGCCAAATTTTAGTAGCCTCTCTTATGGGGATATCAGTTTCCAGAAGATTTTGCCTTTTGCTGCTAAGGTATTTACATTCAAGGACCTGTTTCCACCAAGCATTGGGCTCAGTGATCAGCCTCCAAGCAATTTTGATTCCAAAGGCCAGATTTAGGATTTTGGGAGATCTTATTCCCAGTCCTCCTCTGTCCTGGGATTGAATTACACTTTTCCAGCTAACCAGATTGAACCTATTTTTCTCTTTTTTGCCTCCTTGCCATAAAAAATTCCTGATGGCGGTTTCCAGCTTGTAATGAAAAGATGCTGGGGCTTGGTAAAGAGTGAACCTATATAGAGGGAGAGAAGAAATACCTGATTTCAAGAGAATTATTCTGCCTGCGGGGTTGAGCCATTGAGTTCCCCATTGTTGAATCTTCCTCTTGACTTTATCAAGGATTTCATTCCAAGTGTTAGCCTTTAGAGACCCCATACTCACCGGCATTCCAAGATAGGTGAAATGGTCCCAATTAATTTTGTGAGCAACTCCAAAGATATTGGCTATACTGTGAGCAGTTTGAGTGGAGATATTCCAACTATAGATGCAACTTTTCTGATAATTGATCTCTCCCCCTGAGAACTCCATAAATTTGTCAAGGAGGGCTTTGAATCGTTTTGCAATAGTAGTTGAGGCACCCCCTATCAGAAGGGTATCATCAGCGAATTGGGAGTGGTTGATGTTCTTGACTCCATTCCCATATTTGATGCCTGAGATGAGACCCACTCTTCTATTGTAGTCTAGCGCTCTGCTAATAGAATCAGCCATCAAGATGAAGAGATAAGGGGAGAGAGGGCATCCTTGCCTTAACCCTCTGGACGATTGGAAGGCATCACAAGCGCGCCCATTGATCAAAGGAGAAATCCACGGATCAGAAATACATGCTGCAATGGTGCTGATGAAGGATGAGCTAAATCCAATTTTCCTCAAGACCGCGAACAAGAAGGAATGTCTTACTCGGTCAAAGGCATTGGCTAAGTCGAGCTTGAGGACAAAGCCTTTCTCTTGTCTGGATATACTCGAATGGATGGCTTCTTGAACGAGGATTATTGAATCATGGATTTGTCTATTGGAGAGGAAACCTCCTTGATTTTCAGAGATGAGAGAAGGAAGGAGGGGCTGGAGCCTGGAAGCTATGATTTTTGCAAAGATTTTATAAGAAGTATTGCATAGGGATATAGGGCGAAACCTGGAGAAGGTAGTAGGCTGGGTTTCCTTGGGGATAAGCGCAAGGAAAGTGGAGTTCGTGAAGCCTCCCATTTTCTTTTTTCTTTGGATTCCCCTCAGCATCTTAGCAAGATCTTTTTTGATTAGATACCAGAAATCTCTATAGAAATTAATTGGGAAACCATCTGGACCTGGAGACTTGTCCGGCTGTAAGGTCCAAATGGTTTTTTTGATTTCTTCCTCCGTGATTTCCTGGTTAAGACTGTCATTCATCTCTTGCGAAATTCCTTTTGGGATATGCTGTAGCAGTTCTGAGTAGTCGGACTCTTCATGATTTTCTGAGAGTAATTTTTTGAAGTGAAGAGAGGCTGCTCTTTTAATAGCTTCTTGATCATTATGCTGGCTGCCATTGCAATCTGTTATTGAAGTTACATTGTTCCTAATTTTTCTGACTGTTGCCTGCTTGTGAAAATATGCCGTGTTTTTATCTCCTTCTTTTAGCCACAATTGTCTTGACTTAATTCTCCATTTGATTTCCTCCTCTCTCTTAGTGCGCATTAGCTGTCCTTGTGTTTCCCATTCCTCCTTTTTCAACTGAGGTGTGAGCCCTTGTTGCTCTATTTGGATTTGAATCTTATCCAATTCTTGCTGTAAATTTTTTTTGATTTTTTCAGGCTCTTTATAACTAATTTTGGCCCAGTCTTTTAGAGCTTTCCTTGTGTTTTTTATTTTCATTTCCCAGATGTAGCTGGGGGAGCCTTTGATGTGCTGCTTCCAAGTTCCATCTAGTATGTCTATTGCCACAGCGTTATTTCTCCAGAGAGGATTGTACCTGAATGGAATTGGTCCTAATTGAACATGGGAGTCCAGTGTTAGCATGATTGGGTAATGGTCCGAGACTGAAGAGCTGAGGACTTTGGAGTGGGCAGTGGCAAAGGTGGACAGAAAGGAGATATTGACTAGAATTCTGTCTAGACGTTCCATGATATTACCTGGTCCCAACCTTCTGTTACTCCCAGTAAATTTTCAGTTTTTAGGAATGATGTCCATCAGCTCATGATCAGAGATTATTCCCTCAAGCTGATTTCTGCAGGGATCGTGGGAAAATTTGCCTCCTCTTTTTTCATTAGCATGGAGGACTAAGTTTAGGTCCCCTGCTAGGATAACATTTGGATTTTGTTCCTTATTAATGTCTTCTTTCAATTCTTCCCAACATTGTTCCTTTTCTCTAAACTGATTGGGAATATAAACGTTGTAAATAATGATATCACAGCTCTCATCTTTTTGGACTAAATTAATCTTTAACCAATTTTGATTAAGGGAAAATGACTTACAGTCCCAGAGATGGCTGCTCCACATGACCGCAACTCCTCTTGAAGCTCCGCTAGAGTCGTTGCTTATCCCTAAGAAATTTTTTTGAGCGTCCACAATTTTCTGCATATCACTTTGATTCTGTTTAGTTTCTTGAAGTAAAATAATATCAGGCCTTTCTGAATGGATCAGATCTCAAAGGGCAGCTGTTTTGGAGGGGTGCCCCATACCCCTACTGTTCCATGATAGAAGCTTCATCATGGGACATTTGTTCGCAGAGGTGCTCGCCTCTCATAGTCTTTTCCTGATGATTCTGTCTCTTTAGACCCTGTGAAGAAGGAGTCCATTGGCGTTTGAAGTCCAAGGGCTATATCTTTTTGAATGTTCTCTTCACGAAGTTGCTTGGCTGTTTTCCGTCCTGGTCCTAATTTCTTGTGAAGGTCACTAGAGGCGCCAATATCCTTGGAAGAGCTTCTTGTTGTTCTGGGGGGGGGAGGATCCGAGGCGGGCTGAGAGAGGGATATTGGGACTTTTGAAGGGTCGGTCAAATCAAGGGAGGGATTTTCAGGGAGGGTTTCTTCGGAGGATAAAATGAGGAAGGGGTTGGATGTTGAGGGGGAGGGAGGGTCAAGGGAAGGGTTTGAGGGAGGGGAGGAGGAGGGGGGTTTGGGAGGGAGGAAAGAAGAGACAGGAATATCAGCAGAGGGAGCAGATTTGGATGAGGGGGTTGCTTTCTTTTTTTTGACGGTTTCCCATTGGTCTCCACGGTCTTCTGATTCCAGGTTGGTGTTCTTAGAGCATCTGTTAGCGAAATGACCATATTCATGGCATACCTTGCATTTAAAGGGAATTTGCTCGTAGTCAAGTTGCTGTATGTAGCTTCACTCGTCCACCTTTAACTTGATGGCCTCCGACAGGCCTTTCCCAAGATCCACTTCGACACAGATCCTCGCACAAGCTTGCATGTTGTCTTTTGGTTCACTTCTGTCAATGTATTTCCCGACGGCATTCCCTATAGCTTTGACAGATTCGTCTCCCCAGCAGTGTAAGGGCAGATGAGGAAGGCGGACCCAAACAGGAACTGCACTGGGGATGTCGAGCTCAGGATCGAAATCAGGGGTCCATTTGTTGAGATACAGCCCTCGTGAATCCATGAAATAGGGCCCGTTCCTGAATATCAAGTCTTTGTCTTCTTTGGTTTCAAAGTGAAATGTATAATAACCTTTGCCACAAAAACGAATCGAGATCTTTCCCTGAGTTTTATCGGTCCAATTTCGTTCCACCCATCGCTGCACTGTTTTTGGTGAGGGCCACAATCCTGTGAACTGTCCTATGAGACCTTTTTCCGCAAGAGACAAGGCTGCCATTCGAGGAAGAGATGGAGGCAACTGCACTTCCTGAATAATATCCAGCTTCTTGACGAATTTGGAGATTGATGGTTTAGGGCGAGCAGGGGGGAGGGATCTTACCAGGGCAGAGAAGGCTTTCTCCGCATCTCCAAGGGGGGGCGCAAGAGTAGCCATGGCTGCCAAGGCCCAGAGACAGGCCTCGCAGCCCAGGCCGAGGCGACGGCGTCGAGCAGCAGCAGGGGGCGGCTAGGTCTTCAGCTC
>APFE031622907.1:0-20170 GCA_000404065.3 Pinus taeda
AAGGGTGTAGGACATATTGTTAAGTACTAACCATCGTTAGTGATACCGATTAGAATAAACATCAAACCAAGTGGTGAAATCAAGAATTACCTTGACCACGTTTTCCATTGGAAAACCTCAAAGAAAAATTGACGCTTGGATGTTACTCAAACTGTCGAACAACAATCGAGGGAATTTACATGAGTGGCTAGAGTACATTCTCAAAGATTATTATGAAGAGAAAGAAATAGAATACCAAACCTCAATACAATGTATAGAGACTAGATTCTACGATGACTTGCACAAAATTTTCTTTTGCACAATCCCTACCCTTTTAACTACTAACCAATACCGATTAGAATAAACGTCAAACCAAGTGGTGAAATTTTATTAATGCTCAATGTAAAGATACAAAGGAAGTGTGGGATTATTTCATAAGAAAATAATCATTTCCAAGAGATACCTCTCCATGAGATGACACTAAGTCGAGTTGGAATAAGGGGTAATGCATTGTGGGAAGTAAGGAAGAAAAAATAAAAGAAATAAATAATATTGGAGAATTGCATATAACTTACAAGGATGGAATGAATAAAGTCGAATTCCAGGAAAGAACTAAAAGAAGATAACTGGGCAAATAGTGATCGAGAAAAGAAATATTCGTCCCATATCTAAAAAATAGCATAGAATAAGAGACAACAACACTGAGAGAAAATTGGAGAACCAGAATATGAGAGGAAAATAATGCAAAATCATGAGCGTGGGAATGAAGATGCACATAACTCAAAAAATTTGAGGGCGTAGCACAAACTGCATCGATAGAGAATGAAGGTCTACCAATAGCCACTAGAGAGCAACCAGATGTCATGGAAGTCAATGACTATTGTCCAGCAATAAGAAAAACAACAATTGTAGTAATAACAAGTCACAACATTTGAGAATTTGTTCAGTTGTAAAATTATTCCAAAACATGTGTAGCTTGATATAATGAACAAAAATAAAGAAATTCCCGAGTGAAAAACCTATGACCAAGAACAATCAAATAATAATAATGAAGACAAGAAAATGGCTCAATTCATTGTAGTCTTAAGAAAATGAGGATTAACATGATTTAAGAAACTCACAAAAAAACAACTTGTCAAAAAGTGAAATTAAAACTAGTTTTATTACATTATTTAAAGCACAAGACGTCAAGAACCTTGCAACCTAATAATTAAAATAAATCAAGAAAAGAACTAACAAATCTATACATGAGCATGATAAATTATTCAAAGATTTATCCATCCAGATTTCATATACCATCGATGAGCATATTCTAGTTTGATGTCATGTGGTTTCTCTATTACATAAAATATGAGGTCCACTTTGAATGCATGAAGTTAGAAACTATGAAGGGGCATTGAAATTAGCACAACAAATTGAGAAAGACGATGATGGCCAATTAACTATATTAACAACTCATAAAAAACTTGGAGCTAAAAGAGACCATTTACAAAACGTTACAATGCAATTGGAACTCCAAGAGACTCATCTTTGGTGTACTAATTTCCACATGGAAGGATATATGTAAGATACTTGTAAATTTGTAGATTATTTTGATCAATATGATCAAAGAATACAGTTCAACATGTATTTTGGTATCTTCCAAGTTGCCTCTAACCAATCGACTAAAGGTTACATTAAAATTAGAAACTAGGTACAAATTCCACATTAGGACAACTCATATGATGAAGATGATGATTTCATTGGATCCATCATTCGAGATGTCCAATTTTGATATAAATATCATCTCATGCTAGCTAGTAGAAATGGAATTTTGAATTTATTCTCTCTCATGAAAAATTTTTCAAGGTTAGCCTCAATCAAACATATGCTCAAAAGCCAAATAGATGTGCCTCCTCACCCTCCACGAAGTGTATAAATACGAGTGAGCTCTCTCCTCAATTTTACATCACTTGTCTCATCAAATATCTCTCTCTCTCCTCTCTTGATTGGTTTGTACAACTTGGAGGCAACCCTCTTTACTTCACAGTTATGAAAGGAGGACAAATTTGTGGATTGTTTTTCTAGATAAAAATATTATAGGGGCAACATTTACTAGCACTGACCCTTGTTGTTTGACCAAGTTTTGACTTTATTTAGGATGAAGAATTTTTTTCTTTTGGAGGTCACATTTATTGGCACAAATATTGAGGATTTTGGGATAGTTTCACCATGGTCTACTTCAGTATTCACTTCAAGATTGACCATAGAAATTATGCCAGTGATTTATCTCTCCTTTTGACTGAACTATTTTGTTTTGAATTTAACTCTCTTAGAAGGTTGAATTGATTTTATATGGACTGAGCTACATGGATGACATTTTGGTGCAAGTTTGACCGGCATTGAGTTTCTAGTTAGGGCTACATTTGCCTATTGTTAACTGTTGATTTTGTCACGAATTGTTTGGGAAAGTTGATTTGATTTTTCTACTCTCTCTCTTTCCTAAAATATTGAAGATTAATAGGAAGATTTCATCAAATGGTTTCCCCATATTGGGGTTTTCCCATGGCATCCACCACATCTTGTGTCCTCTTGTCTTCTCTTTTCTTCTACAGATGTTTTTATGTTCTAACTACATTTACTATCAATGTGTTTAAGATAATGTGATTACTACTCGAAATAATATGAAATTTTCATAGGGATGGTAAGGAAAATTCAAGTAAATTATGCTAAAACATATAAAATACCATTGTTATATAAAATTAACATTTTAAAAATGCTTAGGTCAAGATGCAACCCAAGAAAGAGTGAGGAAAACAAATCACTAAAGGAAGTTGTTTGACAATAACTCGGAACTAGTCCTAATGAGAACTAGATCTTACTTCAAATATGAGTATAAGATTAAGGACAACTATGAGTATCATGCATGGAATGTCTCTAGATATGACATTGGAATAAAATTATGTCATGGGCTATGTCAAAGTAAGAGTATTGGAGTTTTGTTCAAATGCATCCGAAGCTGCACAAAAAAAATTAGAAGAAAGGTGAAGTTAAAGCTAATAAAATCATTGCTTATTCTATTCACAAACCTTTGGTTGCCAATATTTCTAATCAGGAAACATTTAAGGTGATGTATGACAAGGTAGTTGGGATGTTCAATGTAAATAATGCAAATGTAGTTCTCTTTATCAAGAACAAGTTGAAAGACATCAACATGGATAGAGGAGAATCCATCCAATCCTACTTCATGAGGATTACCGAGATCAAGAATTATCTCCTATCAATTGGAGAAGCCATTGGTGACAGGGATTTCACTCTTATTGCACTTGGAGGCCTTACAATAGAATGGGATGTGTTCAACACTACCATCCTAAAAAATGACAGGATTCTAAGATTTGATGAATTATTGGCTAGATGCACTCAAGGAGGAATAAGGATGATGGAAAGAGACAAGACATCGAATGATATAAATGATATGAATTTCTCTTCTCATTCTAATAGGAAGAAAAATTTTGGTCCATGAAGACAAGTTCAAGAGATGAAAGAAGGAAGAAAAGGAAGATTCTTCAATTGTAACATGTTTGGCCACTTCACTAGAGAGTGTCCTTAGCAAAAGGATACTCAAAGAGATGATGACAACAATAATAAAAAATTCAAACACAATGGAAATAAAAGGAACAATAGGTTCAACAAAATTGTACTATTCCATTATTCATCAAACCGAGAAAGCGTTTTCACTATTCTAAAATACAATACAAAGTTACAAAAGGAGTGACTGAAAAATAACACCAACTAGAGGAATATTGTATTTTCGCCCTTTACCATCAATAGGTCAACAAGAAACATAAAAACACATTGGATGATGGGAAACTTTAGGCTAAACATTTTCAAGTTGGTAATATGGTAATACTATATGCCATTAAAGTTAAAGGCTAGGAGAAGAAACTTGAAATTGTGTGGTTAGAACCATTTCCTATTGAGGACATCTCACCTTCAAGAGTTATAAAATTGAAGACTTTGCAAGGGAAAATTCTCAAATCACATGTTAATGATGCATGCCTTAAGAGATATATAGCTTATTAATATTTAACATAGGTTAGCCATAGGACTGTGGATGAAAAAGCTAACCAATTAATATGTAAAGGACTAATCTATTAAAAAGATAGAGCTAATTGAATTTTATTAAGTTATTAATATTTTTTGTTTTTGCATTTTAAAATTAATTCAATTAAATTAATTAGAAAGTAGTTATAGATATGACTCACATAATGGTCGGTTGAATAAGAAAAGTAATTGGAAAGATGACCTAGGTAACTAGATTAAAGCAACATAATGGAGAAGGAGCGTGATCTTCACAATCTCCTTAGGGAGAAACAATGTTCAAAATGACAACAGTATAAAGAAGAACAACATATAGAATATAAGGGAAGAACTGACTTGGATCACGAAAGAAGAATCTTGCAGAACAAACACATAGAGTATGATTTGACAGTTCAATGAGCTATAAAAGAATAATTGGCTATTCATTTGCAAGTAGTTCCAGAAAATCACTCATGTCTAACAACATAGATTATAACCCTCATAGAATATATCATAAAAGACAAGTAGAGGGACCCATCAACTAGAGTAATCAACTATGGTTTTCTCTTTTCGATAAGTTACATGTTCCTTACATACCATTATCATCAAATGATCAGTAGAGGTTATTTCATTTTTTTTCACAATTACTATCCACTACGTGGGAAAAGTGATGAGTAAAAGGCATGCACGTGTATGGTGACAATCAAAGAGTGAAGCATAAATCAAAGAGACAATTTTGAGCGAATCAATCAAGTAATAATGACAACACAATTAATTTAACTTCTATAAAAATAAAAAAGCCCACCGATTTTTTGAAAATATTGCTTGAAATTCCAGTTGACACCCCATACAACTTGGATGATATCCTTGATAGCCCAAAACTTGCCTTTTTTTTACTTTGAGCTTCTTTATTACCTCCTAACATAGCAAATTTAATATGTTTTATCCATATAAAAATTAAAGGTAGGGTATGATGAAGAAGAGATTACACTCGAACCATGAATTAAATCAATATTTGACCTCATTGGAAAAATTGAATTGGGAATACACATACAAAAAATCAAATAGGAAAAGGTTGAGGAACCTACATGGGAAAATAATTTTGAATCCTACCTCATGTAGGCCAATATGAGAAATAAATGGAACTCCCACACTTATTTCTTAGAAAAATCCAGCATTCGCAACATTCTTGGCACTCTGCTAGTCGTAGATTTGAGGGTGGGGGAGATGTTGGAGGAGCTAGTTGACTAAGATGACTAGTGCAAACTTATGTCAGAAAATCAACATTGTAATGAAGGCTAGCTAATGATAGGTTAAATTTCACGGAGGTTTTAATATTGAGATCATGATTTTAAGAACCATGGCCCTCTATTTGGTTTCGCCCCTCTAGCCGATGCCACTAGTTCCCTATTGGTCATGTCTATTTCAGTTTGACTTGACTTTACTTATTCCCCTAGATCCTCTTCTACTTGGTCTTAGCCTCCTATTGGGTTGGTGTCATTCTTATCATTTGGCTAGTGGCTTGGTTCCCATGGTTATTCTCCACCTTATTGAGTGGGTCCCTATTCCTCTTCCATCACTACCTCTAGCTTGGTCTCTCATCATCCTAGGCTATGCAGTCACCCGCCGTTTCATTTCCTAGGTCAAAGAGTATTTTTTCGCCTCCTCTAGAAGTGTTGTTTGAGGTGGAAATTGAAGCTTCCAATACTCTTGTGGCCTCTGCCCTTAATTTTAGCAAGCAGGGGGATTCTAAGTTTATGAAGAGGCCTTATTGAGTAGTTCATGGGCCTTTGGTCCTCCCCTCATACGGTTCAGGAATCGATTGCAAAGAACTGGAATCCTCTGATGAAGGCTGCTTTTATTTCCTCTTTCTGTGGCAAGGGTTTCTACAACTTTTATTTTGAGAATCGTCTAGATCATGAATTTGTGTTCGCGAGCATTTTGTAGTTTATGGCCACCAAGGGGCTCTATCTAGATCAATGGAGTCCCAATTTCAACACTGATTATGATGTTTTGTCTTCAGTTCCAGTCTAGGTGCACCCCCTCCATTGCTACAATGCTGTGAATTTCCGTCTTATTAGGAAGTCTTTGGGGAGGTAGATTGACTAATTTGAGCCTAAATATGGCCTTTTCTCCTATGTTTGGATGTGTGCAGAGCAATTATTGAGGATAAATACCCCAACATATTTTGGTTTGGGTGTTTGATTCACACAATGAACCTTTTGATGCATAATATTATTAAGAACAAAAACCATCAATACAAATGGATTGGTGATTTGTACAAGAGGCAAACAAATCATAAAATTTATTACAAATCATAGCAATACCCATGGGATTTTCCACAGTATCTCAAGATTGGAGATGTTGAAGATTGCAAAGACTAGATTTGCTAGCTATTACCTCACCTTTAGGCGGCTTTTGAAGTTAAGAGAGTCATAAGCTAACATGGTTTCAAGTCCACATTGACAGGTATTAAAGGAAAGGGCTACAAATGCAGCTGACAAGCAAGGTTTTGAACAGGTGGAGGAGACCGCTCTTGATGGTCAATTTTGGGCATGTGTGAGGCAAGTATTGGAATTCACCAAGCCCATTTATCACATGATTCGTTTTGCGGATATTGATAAACCAGTGATTGGGGAGGTGTATGAGCAGATGGATACCATGTTGGGGCAAATAAAAGATATTGTTTAGAAAGATGAACCCAACTTGTATACACTGATTCACAATTGTGTGTACACGGTGGAATAAACTTAATGTTCCACTACATGCCTTGGCGTATACCCTTAGACCAAAATACTACTCTCCAACTTGCACTTGGGGGTGGGGTTAGAGTCAAACCCCATATGGATCCAGAGGTAGCTATAGGATATATGGAAGCATTAGACAACTTGGTACCTGACAGGGAGGAATGTGCTAATGTGAATGGCAGCAGTGAACCTCTATATGAATATTTGGTCGCATGTGTAAGGCATTGATTATGATAAGTTACCCTTCAGGTGAAAGTTGTTCCGTGACTATGGATACTTTGCAAAAGGTTACCCTAAAATTGGAGCATCCGTGGAGAAGCTCTCTAGGGATCCAAAATATCAATCGACATAGGTTAAGAATCAAAATTTCTCAGAGCTTCATCCTCTTGTCAGCAACCCAGATTCGGTTTAGGCCAACTTTTGAGTGGACTTAGCCCCCTATTAGAGGTCATTGGTTGGATTTGGTCTCGATTTGGAAAATGAGAATAGATTTGGAATATTGGGGTTTGTGGTTGGGGTTGTTAGTTCAGATCCCCCCTAGCCTCCCCCCTCATTCTGTCCCCAAGGATCGAATGACAAAAGGAAGAAGGTGTCTACTTCAAGTCTTGACACCAACAACAGTTCCAATGATTCTTCAGATGAAGAGGAGGAAATAGAAGGATTCATGGCCCCCTTCGAACGTAAGGAACTTGTTGTACAATATAGCTCAGTTAACAATAGATTGGAGGGAACAAGGCAGAGGCAGCCTCTGATATATATATATATATATATATGATGCAAAACAAACAATGAAGTTATACCAGAAAAACTCAAAATAAGAAGAATTAGGAGTCCACCACACTATTCCACATCAACTAGTGAATGTAGGAAACAAAGTAGGTGGTGTGGTTGGGGGGTGGAAACAACACAAGCCTTAATAAGGGCATGGATAACCGTAAAATTTGATTAATGAATATTATACCTTGGAATTGTAGGGTCTTGGTTTAGTAAAACCAATCAGGGAAGTAAAATCCCTTATCAATAAAGAAAGAAAAGAAGTCACCCTCCTACAAGAAACAAAGATGGGTTAGGAGTCTATCATATTTATCAAACATAAGTTTTGGAACACTAGCAAGATGGAAACATGTAGTTTAAGAGGAACATCTGGACACGTTTGCACATTATGGAATCCGAAAAATCTAAACCTGGTAAGTACTCTAAAAATGTCCCACTCAATAGAAACTATTTTTAGTATTATTTAGAAACAACAACTCTTCACAACGATCAATTTGTACATGCTCGTCCACTTTTGGGAAAAGAAAGAGTGTTGGAACTCCTTGATGGAGCTGAAAACCATTGAGTTCAAGAATAACTGCATTATTCACGGAGAATTCAATACCACAATCCGAAATCGCAAAAAAAGAGGGGGCTCCATAATTCGTGATGCCTAGCAAGAATACATGGACGACCTCATCCTAGCCTTGAACCTATATGATGTCAAACCTGAAAATTTCTCATACACCTAGACTAACAAAAGAGTGGGTCCAAACCATAGAGTGGCCCATGTGGACTAGTTCCTTTCTATTGAAAGTATCATCACTTTTAATTATAGCATTAGATCCTCCGTCATCCAATGCACTGGATCATATCATTGGTCGATTCAACTAGACATCTCCCTACCTTTGGATTTGGGCCCAATTCCCTTTTGTTACTATCCCTAATGGATGTAAATTCCTAACTTCTTCAATATGGTCACCATCTCATGGTCAAGTTGAATTGATGGAAACAAAACTACTATCTAGGAGGCTAATATTCACAAAATTAAAGGAGACATCAAAACTTGGCTCAAGGAGCATAAATTCGAAAGAATGTTAAACATAAAAAATATGGAAGAAAAACTAGAAGCAATTCAAGGGAGAATTGAAACCATTCTGATCCAACAATTAGAGATAGAAAAGGAAGTCAAAACCTTCAAGAGCCTACACACAACTCTGAGAAGGAAGACGAGTACCAGAGACTACAATCAATAAATAACTAGCTTAAGGCAAGGGATAGGAATACTAAGTTGTCTCACAATCAAGCTAAGTTTTGAGAATTTAAAAACAATATTACTCATGGGGGTGAGATCATCAATAAGTTTGAAGAAATTAAAAGAGTTGTTATAGGGAACTATAAAGATATATACACTAAGGATCATAAATGGGACTTAGAAAATAGATACTTCTTCCTCGAGGGAATTCCCCACTTAGTTTTGAAGGAATGGAATTACTCTCTGACTACTCCTTTGATACAGGAGGAAATCCAAAAAGTAATCTTCTCCTTCCTCACTAATAAGGGATCGGGTCTAAATGGTGTCTTTACCAAATTTTTCCATTCATTTTGGCATGTTATTAAGAAGGACCTATGTAGGCTAGTGTGATACTCCTTAAATTATGTACCATTGGAATCATTCTTTGACTTTTCCTCTGACACAGGAGGAAATCCGAAAAGTAATCTTCTCCTTTACCCCTAATAAGGTGTTGGGTATGGATGGTTTCTCAACAAGCTTTTTCCATTCCCTCCGGGATGTGACTAATAAGGACCTATGTAGGCTGGTGGGATGCTCATTTAAGTGGTACTATGGGGCAAAACATAAACTCTACCTTTTTGGATTTAATCCCTACATAATCAAATCCTGGATCATTCTCTAGATTTCAGGTGATTTCCCTCTGTAATGTCTCTTATAAGATATTTTCGAAGCTACTGGCGTGTCATGTCTAGTCATTATTTCCCCTCTTAATCTCTAAAAAGGACGGGGGTTTTGTCCGTCGGAGACAAATATTTGACAATATCATGCTTGTTGAATTGAGGCTTCCATTATCCATATCATGTTTAAGAGATATTTTTCAGCGTAAATCACATGATATTTCATTTGTCGATGCATTTCGAACCAACCAGTTGAAGAATCAGATCCAGCTTTGCAAGTTAAATAGTCAGAGAAGAACCTCCAAGAGCTATAATACTTGACTAGACAACGACTATATCGACTAATGGCTAAATTTGACTAGGAAATGGTTAGTTGGACTGGACCAGGGGCATAAAAATAAGTTAAAATTCAAAGGGACATATGAATTTACATATAGGTTTTAACTATTTTATAAAATTTATTTATATATATATAGATAAATTAGTCTTTAACATGATTATTAAATTAATAGTTGTTATCAAAAAAGGTATTAACTATTTAATTAAATACTATATAAAAATATAATAATTAGATTAATTCAAGTGTTAGAAAGAATAAAACTATAATATTTTAAATATTTAGATTTAATTAATTGTTTATCTAATGGTTAAATTAACATATTATCATAGATCGATTTCAATATTAAAGTAATTATTTTTCTTTTATTAGTTAAAATTATTAGTATATAACTAAAAGCATAAACTAAATGTTATTAAAAAACCTCATACTATATCAACAACTCAACAAAGAACAAAGGCCAAAGGATACATGACAACAAGAACAAGCTATAAATGAGGGAGGGGAGGAAGGGGAGAAATGACTAGGATGAGAGTGCTGGGACCCAGAAACTACTAATCTTCTACCCATCCTCTCTATTGAGATTTCTCAGCCTTTTTTCAATCTCAAAGGCTTCCCTAAATTTTCGATGATGGAACTGTGAAACTCTAGCAATAACACTAGCCTCCTCAATACAAACATGATGTTTTGCTTTCTCCACATGCTCTGCTAAAGCAGAAGACTTGATTCTCCTATGTTTAAGGTCAGTTGCGTGCTCATTAATCATCCTTATCTAAGAGGCTCTAAAATATACCTAGCGAAGAGGAGATCAATGCATGATCGTTAAGATGGAGATGGCGAAGGCCTTTGACCAGGTTAAACATAGTTTTTAGTTGAATGTCATTCAAACATTAGGGATTGATGAGACATTTATAAGCATGATAGCCTTTGTATTGCCTCACCCCAGATTGCTCTGATGGTGAATGATAGGGTTGTTGGCTTCTTCAAATTTTTGAGAGGCTGCCCCCTCCCACCCTTATTATATTTAATTATGCTTGATGCTCTGAGAAAAACTTCAGAGAATAAATGTTCCTATCTCAGCATTCATGGCATCGATTCTGGGAAGGCATCAAAAGCATAAATCACGATGAGTTTGTGGCTAACACAATATTAATGGGAGGTGCCTCTACCGCTATAGCTAGGTGCTTCAAAAACATTCTCAACAAATTTCTCACGACATCTAGGGGAGTCATGAATGATATAAAAAACCAAATATAGAGTTGGAATATCTCAAGGCTAAAAGAAAAAAAGATTGAAGAAATTCTAGGATACAAAGCTATGAGAGATTGGAAGGACTTCAATTACATAGGAATTCCAATATTCCTAGTCACACTACTCCCTATTCCTGGCAAAAGGTGTAGGATAAAATGAAAACACAAATTGTAAACTATGGTGGGACTTGACTCAATAATGCAGGTAGGGAAATCTTGGTGAAATCAGTCCTATCGACAAGCCCTTGATATTAGTTCACTCCTTTAAAAGCTCGCAAAAGTGTTCTTCATCAAATGGTTATACATATAAGAAAAAACATGTGGAAAGGAGGTAAAAAATATACAAAGAAATACCACTTAGTAAATTGGAAAACAATCAAAGCCCAAAAAACATGTGGAGGGTTGGGCATGAGGGACCCGAGAATTGTAAATATGGCAAGAGGAGAAAAAATTTATTGAATTTCAATTACTAACATGAGTTATTGTTCAGAATGGCCATGTGGCCACTAGATTCGATTCCCCTATATGGTGTATGATCAACTCCTCTAGGGATAATTTGAACAAGTTCTGAGGAAATGGAGCCACCATCAAAATTTTCTCAAATTCTGTAATGGGAATTTAGCCCATGCAGTCTCATTCTTGCTTGGTGTATCTGCAGTTCCTCTTGATAAATAGGGGAGTGGAAACATTTGACTAGATCATTGAGTGGAATGAGCATGGAGGTTGGAAGGGGTGGCAGTTATAAAAAATCCTCGAGGCTCTTCTCCCCTAAGGAGAAAGGCTCTAGAAAAAGTTTCAAGGGTGTGCCCCGATTGCACTATATGAGGAAGGCAAGTGGGGTTGGTAGAGTGCCAGCTACTCTGATGCAAACCTAAGCTGTATATACCCCAATGATGTAACCTAAGCCACATATACATGTAGAATGCAAATCCAATTTCATTTCATGATATGCGTGTCCAAGGAATTCCAAAAATTCCATACTTAGTAAAACTTTCACATAGTCAAGGTTTAAGGCTCTTTAAATAAACTCTATGCAAAAATGTTTCAATTATTTATCCAAATTGTAAACCTTTCATAAACCTTTAAGCAAAACCTTACAACCCTTCTTAACCTTTGGTTAATTCTTAACTTACCCGAAATACATCAATCATGCTTATTTCTATTATCATTCCCTTATAATAGAAATATCTCATAAACCACACTTAAGCCTTACCTTTCCACCATTTCACAAACCTTTACACATACATTGATGCACTCCTTAGCGCGTTAAATATCCATTGTCGATCACATTCCTCGATCTGATGGTTATTGCGTCACCCGATCGCTAACAAACTTAGCTGATATCCATCGTTGATCTGTCTCATCTGATCTAACAGATAGAAATTCATCTTCTCACCAAATAACCTGAAAAACCCTACCATTTATGTGACCCATTCAATTGAATAGATTTTGCACAAACTCGTGTGAAATTGAGCTCGGCCGATATCAGATCGAGAGAAAGAGAGAAAAATGGTTTTCTCTCTCCATTTTATGGTACATGTTAGTCACTAAACGAAACCGCTTGAAATTTTGAAAGACCACTTACCACCTTTACGAGGTGTGAGAAACTTCATACCCCTTACGAATACCACCCATGTTCTTAATACAAAACTTTAAAGAACTCGACTTAATAAAATGTTATCGCTTAATCTCTACCATTCATCTTCTTGACTTCATTTTGCATGACTTAATCTTACCCTTCTATCGCACATAACCTCATCCGTTTATTTGATTGATCCAATGGTTCCTATGCACCGTTACGTTCTTTTGGTTCTTAATATGTAATAGCCCATTCAACTTTCTGCCTATGTATTTGTTCTCACCTTACGATTTTCACCTGCTCTGATCTCAATCTCTGCTTGTGCCTTTATGCTTCTTTCATGTTCGATGTAACATTAAAGGCTTTCTCCGAATCTGTCTGTGCATAAAACCATAACACTCCTCTCTACACTTCTTTTTTGATTCTGCAACCTACATTACAACACCTACAACCTACGTTACATAGAATTACTCAAGTTCACACACAACTTACAATTCAAACACACATCACACAAAATTAGAATCAAGTTATCTTTATTAATAAAAAACCATTTACAAATGAATTTCTTCCTCGACCTGATTTTCAATATTAGTGGCCTTTCCTTTCCTGCCCGTACACATAAATGACTAACTCTCTAACTCCTGAATGGCTGACTGACTCTCTACCTCACTATTATACCTTTTAGGCTTACATTTATATAAAAGGTTCTATTTAACCAATTCTGGTTCAAATCCTTAATCTAGTTAACTAAATCTTGTATATCCTCTAATTCCACTTTTAAGTCTAGTAATACCTAAGAATCCTCTCTAGTTCCACAAATCATGACACCACTTTCTAGTCTAAGACTTATAATTGATTTCCAACTCTCTCATCATCACTCATGTTCTCCTATGTTCAAGAGAATTTACAAATATCCTCACAATATCTAATTAATTCCTATTCTAGTTACTCAAAACATTAATGATTACATACATAGGAATCCAGCTTCCTTGAAAACACAAGACCCCCTAAGTTAACCTAAATTAAAACAAGATTATTGAGCTATATGCTCCTGCATCACACTTTCAAGGTTAAAATAATCATGATCTCCTAATCATGTGCTTCTGACCTTTGTCTTCCTGCATCCCATAATTTGTTCTATGATTTGCCTTTGGTTGCTACTATTATTTGTTGTTGTTCTCTAGTTTTCCACTCTTTATGTTGCTTTGCCCCACTAGCTATGCTTTCACAATCTATTGTTGTCTTTCTTTTTCCATTTCTCGGTCTTCTTACTGTTGCTTTCTTCTGAGGCACCTTTATGATCAATCTTATTATTCTTTCAATATCTATTTCCAATTTATCTTTTGACTGGTAACTACTCTACCATTTGTTTTTGTACTCTATCCACTCATCTTCAAACTATTATTTGTTGTCTTCTCTTTGAAGTTGTTGGTTTCTTACTAGTCCCCTTTCATCCTTACCCTCTTGTTGCTTTCCAAACAACCTCTCTTGAATATCTAGAAATTTACTTTCAGAAAGTAAATTGTCCTCCAATTTCCTTTGTACTTGATTCCTCTTAAATACATCAATATGTTGTTCATTGATTCCAATATAATTTTCCTCCTCTTCCATATTTACTTGGTTTCTCGTATGTGCCATATTTTCTCCAGCATCTGCAACAAAACCGGCACCCACAAAACTATTATTAAAATAAAACACATAAGGCCTCAGTGCCTCTTCTTCCTTTGGAAAAATTTTAGTATGCTACTTTGATTTTTACTCCTCTATCAGCACATCAGTATGGTGATTCAACCTCTTTAAAGAATTTTCTAATGGACTCTCGAAACGGTCAGTAAGTCTATCTTCCACAAGATTTGTTTCAATGATGTATTTCTACTTTTGTCCACTGTAGTCAATTCCTTCGTTTGTAATCACACTATCATAATCTGATTTTTCTAGCAAATATTCCAATAATTTAACTTCTCTTTGACGCTTCATAAGTGTTTCATCATCACTTATAATTCTTGCATTTGTACACAAATTGTTAATTTGAAAATTACAAGGTTCAACAATCTCAACTGTTGCTTCACATCTTAGCTCTTCAGACTGATTCTCATCTCCTCTTCTCACAAGAAATTGTTTCTATGTTGTAACAACTTCAAACATCAATGTATTACTAAATTCTTTCTACTACAATAATTCACTACTTTTCTCATTTAAGAGACATTCTCCATCATTATTTACTTCAGATTATTCATCTTCTGAAAGATACTCTTCCATACTTTTGACAGCTTCAAAAGATTGATCATTCTCTACAAGACTTTCCATTGTTAGTGACCAATCATCATATGTCATTTCTCCCTTTGTTAAATCTTTTACATGGACTTCTTTTTTATTAACATATTTCAGTAGATATCCTTCTTCTTCAATACACTTTTTCTTGATGTCTCTCTCTAACCCTTCTTCAATGGCTATCCTTGTCCCATCATCTGCATTAATATTCTCATGCATCTGTCCTTCACTAGAATTCATTAGATTACCTTTCTGAGACAATATTCCTTCATTCTTCATCATAATAAGATCTCGATCTTCCATCTATATGATAGCTTCAAATGAATGTCTTCACTCATTAAGTAACTTATCCACAGACTCTTTTGCATGTAACCAATCAAATTATTCCTCCTCTGAGAAATTTCCTTTGTCAAGTTTCACTTCAAAATCTTCGTCCATCCTGAAGACATCTTTACAAAGTTTCTTTTCTCCTACAATACCTGGAATTATACACAAACTATCAATTTTAAGAACATGAGACCTTATGGTGTCACTTGATTCTCCAGACATCATATCTCCTTATTGTCTTGAATTCTCACAGTAATTCATAAGATCTTCCCCAGATTTCTAGTCTTCATCTTTACCCTGAACTTCACCTTGTTCTGCTTCACAAATGGAAACTTCCATTTCCAACTCAACTTCTTTGAGTTTCTCTATTAGCCACTTCACTTTCTTATGTTGTAGCCTTCTCTATAACTTAGACCACTAGACTTCCTTTTTCCTCAAAACCCAACCTTATCTTTGGTTTTCCTCTAGTATCATCCTTAATACATTGAGTTGTTCTTTTAACTCGACGATTTCCTTGTCATGCCCCTCTTGACTCATTCTCTCTCCCTTTGCCTTGGCATCCTCCTTCTTCACTTTTCTTCTATTGTGGTCTTCCTCAGAACCTTCACTATCTCTTTTATGACTATCAATAGTCATCCTCTTCTCTATCTTCATGAGTTCCTCACTCACTCACCTCAGCAGGCTCTCCTCTATACTTTGTCTTTTAGAAAGAACTTGGTTCTCTATTCTATGGAACCTCTTTGAGCATTCTCTATGCTCATTCTAGGCTTCAACTCATATTCAGCTTTTAAGAACACAACTATCCTCTTGTATTTCAATCACAAATGATATACTAGGTTCTCACCACCTATTCTATCAATTAAAAATACTTACTAGCTTTCTTCATTCCTTAGCAATTCTACCCACATCTTCTATGGTATTGCCTTTATGATCTTTCTATGAGATGCAACAAAACCTCTTCAGTAACAAGTCTCCTTCTTGCTACACATGCCTCGCTATGCTTCTCTCCTTTGAGCGCAGTCTTTTGGCATCTCTCTGGTTCTCTCCTTTGTAACCAATTGAGAACTCCTTGCTCTAGGTTGCTACAATCTCCTCACCTTCAAGACCTCTGCATGATCTGCTTCTAGCACTCACCTACACTTTGAATTGATTGCTCTTTGTCTCCTTTGCATCTGCAAATTATGCTACAATTTATCTTTGTGTGCCTATTGTTTCTTAGATTTAAAATCTTATCTCCTCTTGCATCCATACACATCTTCAAAGCATAACTTTGTTCTATGTTTTCTCAAAGAATTCTTACATGCAGAATTTCCTTGTTCTTCTCTGACACCAAATGATGCCAACCTAAGATACATATACCCCAATGTTGCAACCTAAGCCACATATACCTACAGTATGTAAATATAATTTGATGTCACACTATGCGTGTCCCAGGAATTCCAAAAATTCCATACTTAGTAAAACTTTCACTTAGTCAAAGTTTAAGGCTATTTAAATAAATACTATGCAGAAACATTTGACTTAGCTATCCAAAGTCTAAACCTTTGATAAACATTTAAGTGGAACCTTACAACCCTTCTTAACCTTTGGTTAGTTCTTAACTTAACCTGAAGTACATCAATCCCGCTTATTCCTATTATCATTCCCGTATAATATAAATATCTCATAAACCACACATAAACCTTACCTTTCCACCATTTCAAAAACATTTGCACATACATCGATGCTCTCCCTAGCGCGTTAACTCTCTGTCATCGATGTCCTTCCTCGAACTCATGATTATCACGTCATCCGATCGCTAAAAAACTTAGATAATCTCGATCGTTGATTTGCCTCATCCGATCTAACGACTATCATGTCTTCCACTCGCTAACTAACCTAAACAGTCTCTACTGTTGATATGAATCGTTCAATCGAATAGCTATCGTGCAATCTCCCGTGAAATGAAGCTCGACCAATATCAAATTGAGAGCACGCGAGAAAAGTGGTTTTCTCTATCCATCGTATGCTACGTGTCAACTGATAAAGGTAATCACGTGAAATTTTGAAAGACCGCTTAACACTTTTAGGGTGCATGAGGAACTACGTACTGCTTGCGAATACCACCCACGTGCTGAATACAAAACTTTAAAGAACTCGCCTTAATAAAGGGTTATCGCTTAATCTCCGCCATTCATCTTCTTGACTTCATTTTGCGTGCCTTAATCTTAGCCTTCTATCGCACAAGACCTTGTCCTTTTGTCTAGCTAATCCAATGGTTCATGTGCACAGTTACATTCATTTGGTTCTTACTATGTAATAGCCCATTTGGCTTTCTGCCCATGTATTTGCTATCGCCTTACGATTTTCTCCTGCTCTGATCTCGATCTCTGCTCACGCCTTTATGCTTCTTTCACCTTTTTTGTAAGATTAAAGGCTTTCTCCAGATTTTCTATGTGTAAAACCATAACACTCCTCTCTGCACTCCTTTAATTGTACACACCTGCAACCTAGGTTACACAGAATTACTCAAGTTCACAAACAACTTACAATTCAAATACACATCACACAAACTCAGAGTCGAGTTATCTATATTAATAAACAACCATTTACACAATAATTTCTTCCTCGGCCTGATTTTCAATATTAGTGGCCTTTCCATTCCTGCCCGTAGGCCTAAATGACTCACTCTCTAACTCATGAGTGATTGATTGACTCTCTACCTCACTATTATGACTTTTAGGCTTACATTTATACAAAAGGTTTTGTTAAACCAATTATCGTTTAGATCCTTAATCTCGTGAACTAAAACCTAAATATCCTCTAAGTCCACTTTTAGCTCTAGTAATCCCTAAGAATCCTCTTTAGTTCCATGAATCATGACACCACTTTCTAGTCTAAGACTTATAATTGATTTCGAGATCTCTCATCATCACTCATCATCTCTCATGTTCTCTTATATTCGAGAGAATTTACAAATATCCTCACAATATCTAATTAATTCCTATTCTAATTACTCAAAACATTAAGGATTAATACATAAGAATCTGACTTCCTTGAAAAATATAAGACCCGCTAAGTTAACTAGAATTAAAACGAAATTGCTGAGTTGTATGCTCCTACATCATACTCAGTTAAGGAAGGATATCTCCACATGCTCTCTTGCACCCACTTACCTCCAAAAAATTCGATATGGGGAAAAATCTGGTAAACAAATTCCATCCCAAAAATCATTTTTTTTCTATTGGTTGCTTGCTCATAAGAAAATTCTTACTCGAGAGAATCTTTGAAGAATGGGATGGATTAGCCCCTCTAGATGCCATCTTTGTGAATCAAAGGAGGAGACTATCTCACATCTCTTTCTCCAATGTCATTGTACAAAGGGGGTGTGGGTTGTGGCTCTTGGTCCTCTATTCTTTAGAACCATCTCGCCTAGAGAGATCCAAACCTTCTTCAGCTCTTGGACCAATTCTTATTTAGGCTCCCTTCACTCCAAGAGGATATTTGGTCCACTCTTCCAAAGTATGTCATTTGGAAAATATGGTTATACTGGAAAGAGGCAATATGCTAGGTTCTAGTCATGAGTGCCCTTTCAGCATGTACGAAATTTCATAAACTAGTCAAAGACCCTTCCTTGGATCCATTGGAGTCTACTTGGTTAGCCCAGTGGGAGTGTTCCGAGGCCCCTGAAGTTCTTGGTGTACCTAGCACTCTCAAGCCAAATGGATTATGCTGTTATCCTCGGAAGGTCTAGTGGAATAGCTCAGATCCACAAAAAAAATGGACCCATCCATTTGATCGAGCTTCAAAAGTTAATCCTAGGGCGGCAAGAGGGGGAGGGATTGTCATTAGTCCCGAAGGAATCATTGAATTTAGATATGGTTGGGGGCTTCGATGGAAGAAAAACAACTAGGTATAAATGTATGACTTTCTCTCTTACCATGGCACAAAGAATGGGAAATAAAACAATTCAACTTATAGGAGATTTCATGATCATTATTAGACACATGATCTATACTACAACAACCAAGAACACTACCATGAACCAAATAATTAAGATAGCTCAAAATTTTCTACCCTACTTTGACTTAGTGTCCTTCTAGCATCTTTTGAGAGGAAATAACGAAGAATGTCATAGGCAAGCCAACAATGCATGTGAGATGAGGAAGAAAAATGCATAGTGAATGAAGTCGAGACCAATATCCCTTACGAATGTTGAAAAAAATCGCATATACAAGTTGATGATAAAGGCCAGAAGGAGGGCAAGGAAACTTAAAAATTTAAAAAGTTTGAATCTTGGGGAACGTTCAAAGGCTTGACATACCATGGTTTATGCTTCACAAATGTAGTAAGGGAAATATTCACATCAGCGTTACTCTCCATAAAATTCCAATTACACTCCATAAACTTTTCGTTTTGTAACGAAGAAGAATTTGAATTCCAAAACTCTTTTACTTTGTCTTTAGTATTCAATGTCCACCAAATATCTCAAGCTATATATCAATATTTTTTTTTATAAAACATGTAAGTATGATGGCAAGACAATTCTCTAGAAACATTATTTTTACTGTACTACAAAATTCTCAAGAAAATTATGAGTTTCTACTAGCTGAAATTGAGAAAACATTAATATTCACAATTTTTTATGTCAGAAATAAGCTAAAAGTGTTTCTCAATTTCACATTTTCACCCCATAGCATCCATAATCAACAATGAAAACTATCAAAATATCAAAATTTCAAAGCATAAAAAAAATGAAATAAAAACTTTCAAAATAGCAAAATAATATTTATTAAAATGATCACAATATACAATATAAAAAAAAAAAACATAAATTATATGAACTAATAACTTACCAAATCTTTTTTTTGATGTGTGTGTATATATATATATATATGATCGTACCTTTCCACATTTCCAAAAATCTAAATGCATGAGCATAATTACATTACTTTTTTCTAAAAAAAATCTAGGAGAG
>APFE031622908.1:0-11027 GCA_000404065.3 Pinus taeda
AATAAATTTGAATTTATTATATTGTAATTTTGTTTTGGAGGGAAACTTAGTTCTTCCCATTCAAAGGATAAAGTAATAAAAATAATAAATTTCAATTTATTCTATTGTAATTTTTTTTTTTGGAGGGAATCATAGTTCCTCCAACTCAAGTGAGAAATTATGTTATGGGAAAAATTACATAAGTAATTATAGGATTCGGTCAATGCTAAATTAATAGTGGAAAATATACAAATCATCCTATTTACATCTTATTCCTATTAATTTCTTATGCAAAGACTTTCTTAAATTATGGTGAGAAGTAATTGATGGTAATATGCTATTTATGGTAATATTGCAACCATATATATACATTATGGCATAAAATATGTAAGGAAATTATCTACATGACATTATATTGTGCAAAGGTTGCAATAAGACCTTCAAGTTGTGGTGGAATCAAATGTTTCAAAAATTATTTATCTTAATAATATTGAAAAACTATTTTTTTTACAGTTAGCGATTATAACTTGCATTGGTCAATGCTAAACTATTAGTGATCAACAAAGAAATCATTGTTAGGGTCCTTCCATGGTGGCGAATAATAACGATTCCATAACCTTATTTTAAATATAATTAATAAGAACATAATAACTTAATACTTACAATAAAATTACAATATAATAAGATTACACCCAATATATATCAAGCACTAGGAGGGATCAAATTGTCGAGGTACAAATATTTTCTCAAGTTTTGCACGAGGTTTTTCACCTCAAAAGATTTTATGAGTCTGGACTCCTCCCGACTCCTGGTATATTTGGGGTTAATATGGATCTAGGATAGTTGCATTGAGAGGTGCTCTACAACCCAAATATCTAAGATAAAAATTTATACATCAGTTTAGTTAAAAAATAGTAAAAGGTTGAAAGTAATATATAGCCTTGTATGGAGGAGATAAAAGTATTATAGAGCCTTGTATGGAGGCGATTTCTTAGTGTTTCTAAATGAGTGTAAACATTTATAACTTGGCTCAGATAATAATAAAAATAATAAGCTAATAAAAATAATAAATTTCAATTTATTATATTGTAATTTGGTTTTGGAGGGAAACTTAGTTCCTCAATTATGGGATGGGAAAAATTGCATAAATAATTATAACATTGGAAAATATACAAATCATTCTATAGTCTTAATTTGGCGGTAACCAATAAATTGATATGTGAAGTGGATATGTAAATTTCTTAACAGTATATGTATTTACATATTGTTCCTATTAACGCTTTATGCAAAGACTAGCTTAAGTTATGGTGGGAACCAATTGAGCATAATATGTTATTTACTCAAGTATAAGCTACTTTTCAATCATTGATCAAGAAAAAATGTATGGTTAGGGTCCTTTGACTGTGGGGACTAATAATGATTCCATACCCTTATTTTAAATTTAATTATTAAGCACATAATAACTTAATACGTACAATAAACTTACAATATAATAAAATTCTTAAAGTTGGATATGCATCCCGTTTTAGCGTGAATATTATTAGCTTAGAAATAGGCTTTGTTACAATACGATGGGTTAGTACCATAGCTTATCTGTCCAACATACCCAAAAACTATAATTGATTTTGATATATGTAGGCTATAATATATTTTATAATTACAATAAAAAAATAAATATAAAATATATTATAGCTTAGATATATCATTGATTACACAGAGTGACAATTCTTGATAATATGGAGAGGGAGAGAGAGAGAGAGAGAGTTGGAGGGCGAGAGAATGGGAGTGAATAACAATGACATTGAGAGATAGAGGTAGAGTGAGAGGAGTGACAAGGCAGAGATGGAGAGAGAGTGGGGTGAGAGAAGAGAGGAGAGAGGGAGGGAGAGATGGGGAAGAGAGAGACGGAGACATACAGATTTGGGGCAGGGGGGAGAGAGAATGAGTGAGGGAGGGAGATAGTGAAAGAGTTGGAGGAAAGAGAGAGAAGGAGAGAGGGAGGGAGATAGTGAAAGAGTTGGAGGGGGGATAGAGAGAGAGTAATGTTGTGGAGAGGCAGAGGGAGGTGGGAGAGAAAGCGAGAGAGAGGAAGTAAGAGAGTGAGGACTTGATAGAGAGAAGGAGAGAGGGAGGGACATGGAGATCGAGTTATAGGGGGAGAGATATAGATGTAGAGAGAGAAAGAGAAGGGAGAGAGAGAGAGAGAGAGAGAAGATAGAGATAGAGGGGGATAGGAGGGAAGAGAGAGAACAAGACAAGGAGGGAGAGACTGATGCAGGAGCATTCAACCCAGGGGAAATTATTGTAAATAATAGTCATAGGGGGTCAAGCATTCTAGAATTATTTCCCTAAGTTACAAGTTAGTGTGATTAATTAGATGTTTCCAAATTAAATAAATGAAAAAATAGGAAATACAGAGTGTTTTAGGCAGAAAGCGGTGAATGTGGATCATTATGGGATAAGGAAAACTTTTCTATTTTAGAACAGGGAAAAAGATGGGAAAAGCCTCAAGATGCTTTTTACCATATGTATACATTGCATGTAGACTCTTAGAGCTTTTAGTTGAGTGATTTTAGATCATGCTTAGTTTTATAAATTAGGAATCCTCAAAGACATTGAAGATCAGAGAGAGTGAGTGTGAGATTGAGAGCAGGCTCTGTAAGCCTTTAGAAATTTGTAAAGGGCCAAATGATCGAAATTCAGGCCAAAGTAGGGGGTTTTATGTAAGTAGTATGTATTTGAATATAATATTTGATTTTCTGCAATCATGCCATTATTAAATTTGTGTGAGATTGGTCGCCAAGCTCAGAGAGGGGAGGCGTGCCAAAGATTGATGATAATTTTTCTCTCCATGTCTTCATAAGTAAGCGATTCCTGTTGAATCCAATAAATTATTAACTGTGTTTAAAGGCTTGAATGGCCTTTTTATTTCTCCGCTTGCTTTCTTGACTGTGTATTGAATTGTGGAACGGTGATTTTTATATTTCGTGAAGCCTCCATGCGTTACAATCAAAAATCATTTACCTCCATGTGTTGGAAAAACAATGCCATGATGACGAAGCAGAGAAGGGCGACGGTGGGCGGAAGAGGCTTCGACTATCACTGTGTTCTCTAGCTAATGGAATTATGAATTTTTATAAGTTGTATATGCATGTCAATTCATTGTATTTTTGATCGAATTTCATTGTGATCTCACGTGGTGCTTCATTGAACCGGTCGAGCTTGTAGAAGGCTTTGGTTAATATATTAAATTTCTGTAATTCAGTTTTATTCCAACAGTATTGAGATATGCGTAGAAGGATTCACCCAAGAGCAAATAACCGCCTGTACGAGTGCATCCGAAGCTTCTTTCCATGGTTCTGAAGACCTCCATGACTGGTTCCACCATGCGTACTTTTGCATAAACTTTTGCATTTGCTGGAGATGGGGTTCATTGTTCTGCGAAAGAGGTTGTATTTCAATCGTTCTGCCAGAATAATAAAATTGGTGGCATAATAGGAAAAGGCGTTGCTGTTTCTTATGTGTTCTAATCGAAGTTTGAACTGCAAACAAACGAAAGGAGCACTGCGTTTTTTTTTGTATAATTTCCATAATAAAAGTTGCTGCTGAAGAGTGAAAGTGTTGATCAAAGTTGCACAAAGAGAGGGCGCTTTATTGATTGTGCATGGTGTTGACAGAGGAATTTGAAACAAGCTTCCGCATATGAATGGAGATTGCCAGAGTATGAAATTGCCTAGATTGGAGTGTTAATTGGGTAGTGACATAAATGCATTCTTAAATTCATGGTAAAAGAAAAATCCTGGGTATTGCAGGCCAGGATTGCATCAGGTGGTATCAGAGCCTGGCTCTATTTTCATTGAAGAATGTTTGTTTTGTTTTTAATGAATGCAAGAAGGTTTTGATGAAGAACTGAAGAAGGTTTTGTTGAAGATCAGACTTTTAAATTTGATATGCAGCATACACAATTGCAAGTGAGCAGGATTGCGGAAATGGAAAGAGGACAAGATCATGCAAGATCTTAAAGGTGAGATGATTTTTGAGTTGAAATTTATAATTGAAGTTTATGGTTGCAGAGAAGGTGGGAGTGAACCTGGCATTCAGCTGAAGGGTGGATAAGGAGGACAAGTGCAGTGTCCTGAATAAGAAGGTGAATTGAAGAGATAGCCTAGAGAGAGCAGAGGAGTGCTCAAGAGGTTCCAGAGGCAGTGAACCAAGTACTTACCAAAAGACCAAATCCGGAGGGAAGGATTGGTGAGGTAAGTTGTAGTAAGAGAGATTGTTGTTGCAGAGGCTGGTACAACTCATGGTGAGTGAGAAACTCATGAGGAAGCAGTCTGCCAGAGGCAGAAGGAATTTTTCTAGAGGAGGAAGAGGTTCAGAGAAATGCCACAGAGCTGAGATGTCTGCAGGAGTTCGAGAAAGAAATATTGCAGAAATAAAGGCACAGTTGCAGGTATTGGAAGAATGGCTGCAACAGCAGGAAAAGCAGAAAGGAAAATGGCTCTTCCCATTGAAGGGAAAAAGAGTGATTTGGCGACAATTGCAAAGGAGGTTGAGACAAATTCTGATTGCCTTGTTGAAAAAGGGACTTAGAGTTCTTGAGCCAGGAATGGAATTTGAAGATTCCACATGCATATCTGATCAAAAGGAAGTGCTGAAGAAAGCAGTCAGGACTAAAAAGTCTTGTAGTTTTAAAACTTATGAGTTGTGTATGTTTGCAGGTGTAGAGGAGGTTTCCATTGGTGAAACATAGGAGGAGATTATTGACTATTTCTTGAGTTATTGGGCAGATCCAGATCAGCTTGATAATGTAAACTCTTGTGTTTGTATAGCTGACAATTGTGATGTGATTACATGTGCTGAGGAGTATTTGCCATCTTGTGAAACTGTTACAGCACAAGAGGAAGTTCTTGTGGATGTTGAGGAAGAGAATCAGTCTGAAGCATAGATAAGGGAAGTAACAGCTGATAATTTATGTATGAATGCAGGTGATGTTGATATGCTTCAGCGATGCTACAGAGAAATTGCGTTATTAGAATATTTGTTGGAGAATCCACAGTATGACAGGGAGATTGCAACAGATGAAAAAGTTCAGTGCAGTGAACAAGAGGAAAAAGACATCATGGAAGTAGATGAAATTGCAGGTGACAAGCAAAGGAATGTTGCAGAGGGACAGGAAGTTTGGGAGGCAGCAACATCCATAGTGACAGCTAGAGCAACATGTGGGGCGACATTTATGGTGGCACCTGAGGCAACAATGGTAGCAGCAGAAGAGGCACTGATGCCTTATGTTTTTCATTCTACCAATTGTTTTGTGAATACAGGTTTTATTGAAGATGCTGGAGAAAGTCTATTAGATAGAGAAATTGAATTGATGAAGCGGGTGATGGTGAAAGAATCCCAGAATAACCCAGCAACAGTGAAACAAAGGAGAAGCAACAAAAGGAAGACAACAAAAGATTGCGAGAGCGCAACTAGTAGAGCAAAGCAACATAAAGTGTGGAGACCTGGAACAATAAACAGAAGTAGCGACAAATGGAAAGTTGTAGCACAAGATATGGGATCCAGGAAAAAATAGATTTCAACACATGATCAGGAGATCATGAATTTTTTCTACCTTGGGAGTCTGATGCGGGAGCATTCAACCCAGGAGAAATTATTGTAAATAATAGTCATAGGGGGTCAAGCATTCTAGAATTATTTCCCTAAGTTACAAGTCAGTGTGATTAATTAGATGTTTCCAAAGTAAATAAATGAAAAAATAGGAAATAGGGAGTGTTTTAGGCCTAAAGCAGTGAATGTGGATCATTATGGGATAAGGAAAACTTTTCTATTTTAGAACAGGGAAAAAGATGGGAAAAGCCTCAAGATGCTTTTTACCATATGTATACATTGCATGTAGACTCTTAGAGCTTTTAGTTGAGTGATTCTAGATCATGCTTAGTTTTATAAATTAGGAATCCTCAAAGACATTGAAGATCAGAGAGAGTGAGTGTGAGATTGAGAGCAGGCTCTGTAAGCCTTTAGAAATTTGTAAAGGGCCAAATGATCGAAATTCAGGCCAAAGTAGGAGGTTTTATGTAAGTAGTATGTATTTGAATACAATATTTGATTTTCTGCAATCATGCCATTATTAAATTTGTGTGAGATTGGTCACCAAGCTCAGAGAGGGGAGGTGTGTCAAAGATTGATGATAATTTTTCTCTCCACGTCTTCATAAGTAAGCGATTCCTGTTGAATCCAATAAATTATTAAATGTGTGTTTAAAGGCTTGAATGGCCTTTTTATTTCTCGGCATGCTTTCTTGACTGTGTGTATTGAATTGTGGAACGGTGATTTTTATATTTCGTGAAGCCTCCATGCGTTACAATTAAAAAGCATTTACCTCCATGTGTTGGAAAAACAATGCCATGATGACGAAGCAGAGAAGGGAGACGGTGGGCGGAAGAGGCTTCGACTGTCACTGTGTTCTCCAGCTAATGGAATTATCAATTTTTATAAGTTGTATATGCATGTCAATTCATTGTCTTTTTTGTCGAATTTCATTGTGATCTCGCGTGATGCTTCATTGAACCGGTCGAGCTTGTAGAAGGCTTTGGTTAATACATTAAATCTCTGTAATTCAGTTTTATTCCAACAGTGTTGAGATATCCGTAGAAGGATTCACCCAAGAGCAAATAACCGCCTGTAAGAGTGCATCCGAAGCTTCTTTCAATGGTTCTGAAGACCTCCAGGACTGGTTCCACTGTGAGGACTTTTGCATAAACTTTTGCATTTGCTGGAGATGGGGTTCATTGTTCTGCGGAAGAGGTTGTGTTTCAATCGTTGTGCCGGAATAATAAAATTGGTGGCATAATAGGAAAAGGCGTTGCTGTTTCTTATGTGTTCTAATCGGAGTTCGAACTGCAAACAAACGAAAGGAGCACTGAGTTTTTTTTGTATAATTTCCATAATAAAAGTTGCTGCTGAAGAGTGAAAGTGTTGATCAAAGTTGCGCAAAGAGAGGGCGCTTTATTGATTGGGCATGGTGTTGACAGAGGAATTTTAAACAAGCTTCCACATATGAATGGAGATTTCCAGAGTATGAAATTGCCCAGATTGGAGTGTTAATTGGGCAGTGACTTAAATGCATTCTTAAATTCATGGTAAAAGAAAAATCCTGGGTATTGCACGCCAGGCTTGCATCAGAAACATGGAGAGAGAGAGAGTCAGGAATAAAGTGATATTAATTTCATCTACTCGATGATGTTAATAATGTTTGATCTATGAAGTATGGCTTCGCAGTCAATTGGTTCACAATCTCAATTTAAAGGGCATGTACATTCATTTGTAGATAATAAACTATGGAGAACTCTTATGCAAATGATTCTCTTTTCACAATAGTATATTTATTAATGTAGATCATGTTACTATGATAATGAACTCTTTCCCAGATTGAGGGTTTTTTTTGTGTGTTATGAGTTGTTTCTTATTTGAGTTGGTCATTTTTGTTTGAGTTATTTTGTCTTAACCTTATAAACTTGTGTAGATGTATCCTATTTATGAAAAAATATAGTATCAATAAGGCTTATAATGTCATGGACATTTACTTTCAATTTAAATGACAATTATACTATTGAAAATTTCTCATAGAAAGAAACCTACATATGATATGTAGAAACTTTTAAAATTGGTTAACTATAGAGTTATTTATAATTCAGCTAACTTGTTATTTATAAAATTTCAAATATAAAGCATTACAATACTTATGTTTTTATTATAAAATAAATAAATAAATAAATAATGAAAAATGTATATTTTTAAATAACATTTTTTTTATAATTAAATAAATCTTAACAATTCAGTTTTTTATTAATGATTTAATTTGATATTATTTATATTTGTATTATAAATTGACAATTCACTCCAAAAACATCACTATAAATCATCTATTAAAACCTTTAAAAAAATATTAGTGTTTCCATGGTCTAAAAAAAGATGTTACCCTAATACGAGTAGATATCCATATTTTCATAATTTATATGGTAGATTTTGAAACAATACTTTTACCATATTATAATTTTATAATAAGTAATTTAAATCAAAATTACATAGTTTAATTTAATTAGTTATATTTATTATTTGTAATAATTTACTCCATAATAAACTAATCTAGATAAAAATTATTTTCCTTAATTTAACATAATTAATTACAAATGTTTAAATAATTTAATATATGAAATGGTTTAGTTCACAACTCCCGAAGATAGAATACAATGATTATATCATCACAATTCATGTGCCTAGTAAATGATCGAAGAAAAAGCAGGGTGAAAGAATATTCATTAACATTTTTTATAAAGCAGACAAGTAATTAATATTCATTTTGATATTACATTTCAATATAAAAATATGGAAATTCTACATAAGTTAAATTTAATATGTAAAGTCACCTTTTTAGGAATTATTATTAATTTATTCTATTGTTTTTAGTGGAAGTTGGTGGATATTATTAATTGGCATGAAGTGGTTTATAGGGAAAAAAAACAAATCATATCGCTAAGTTGAAAGTATAAAATGAAGATTGTGGCCAAATGAATTTTGTTTTAAAAGAAGGTATAGAATATGAGAAGGCTCTTCTTCAAAGAAATTTGACTATTATTCTTAAATTATTGTATTTCGATGTATATAATAGGGAAATATAATAGGGAAATAGGGAAATATCTATTATATCGAATAATTTTTTTTCCTGAATGGAGGAACGAAAAAGAATGTGTGGAAAAAGAATGTGTGGAAAGTTAACTAATTATCTTTTGATGGGCAATTTCAAGAATTTTAATATCCATGATGTATGAATATTCAAAAGAATATTGGAGAAACTAGTGTATATATTATGTTTTATGTAATATAATTTTTTATAACAAAGAATAATAAAGGATTATTTATATTTATAAACAAAAAACCAAAGACACATGATATCTAGACTATTACTTCGCTATTGAAGTACTTAAAAATTTAAGGCATGTATTGAGTTTCTGAAAGTAGTACTTTGGAAAATTGATGGAAAATTTTAGTATGGAAAATTGTTTTTTAGAGTGGTAAATAAACTAATTTATACATTAAAATAAGGGAAAGTTATTTTGGGATGTAAAAAGATATAGATAGCTTAAGGAGAGTATTATAGAACTTATTACAATAAAAGTATTAAGTTGATTTTCAATTCGGATTTCTCTATGTTCATGCAAGAATTTTATGAAAGTGTTGGTACACTGTACAAAGAATTTTAATATAATTAAAGGGAATTCAAATCTTTGGGATCAAACATTCTGAGGATGACCACAATCTCATTGCACACTCGGATTTTGAAATCAAGTGGATATGGAGAAATGGGTGTCTACTTCAAGATACATCAAGAGTAAAAAATGATTAGCTATTTCTTGAAGCTCACACAAAAAATACATTCTAGAAAATTCAGCAATAAAGCAAAATAAACTAGTCATTTAAATTCTACATTGTTTCACAAATAAACAAATTGTAAACCACATCATCTAAATGCTTTAGAAAAACATATTGGAAAATTTTAAAAATATGCTTAAACTTTCAAAGTTTAATTTCACATTAAAAGACTAATGCTAGTATAGAATCCTTACCATTACACATTACAAGACTATTGCTAATATAGAATCCTTAGTATTATCATAAATTGTGAATATTCTTGTAAAAGTTAGTTTGGAAAAAATATGAATTGTAATTAGACATGAAGAACCATCATAAATTGTGAATAATCTTATAAATATTAGTTTGGAAAGAATATGAAGAGTTCTAATTGCATATGAAGAAGTGTTTAGAAAGACGCTGAGACCAAAGGTAACCCAAGGATTTTATTTATAAAGGCAATTTCAATAAGAACTCTTAATGCATTGTGTTATTCAAGCTTCGAGTGATAGATATCTCACAGTAATCAAAATAGTCCAATAGTTTGTTGTTTCAAAACAATTAAAATTATTATAGAATAGATATTTGTAGAGAAGATGTAGTAGATATTTTAAATATGGAATATCACACATTTATAAATAGTTTATGACTATAAATTATTTAGCGTTGTTAGAGTGAAAAATATTTAAAATAATAATAAAATTAGAAAAGAAAAGATGAAATAAAAATAAAAATAACTATTAATACCATATTTTTATTCTGATGATGTTATTTTTTTATTTTTTACCCAAAAAATATTTTATATTTTTAAATCTTGGTTATCTAGATATATTTTTTATTAAAAAAAATGTTATGTAACTTGGATGAAATAAGTAAGTCTTTGAGTCCAATTCCTTTGAAATTTCGGAATAGGTAAGCCTCTTTCACTTATGTTGAAAAAGTTGATCGGTGGCTTGTCTAGATTATTCCCGATTATAATAAATAAAAAGAAAACAAAATTATATTTTATTGCGGAATAGGTAAGGGACATATCGCAACCTGAAAGAAAATACTATAAAGATCAAACTATATCCTACGACGAACAAGAACACGCAAAAGATCAAAATATATACTAGTGAGAGATGGCCCTAAGTTTTATATACTAGTGCAAGAAGGCGCTAGGTTTTATAATAGAATTAAATCATCAAACTGGGCGTATCCGCTGGGTTGTTCTTTCCAGCCATAATGGAAGTCTGATGATCCCTTGTTATCTCTTCCCTGCCATTCACGTCCATCTTGTACTTCTCTGTTCGTAGACTTGGTGGACATGGAACATTTTTGTCGTGATGAGGCCCGCAAGATTTTCCCGCTAACCCCGCTTCCAACGACGAGCCAACAATACTGCTTTGAGGCGGTGGTGGCGGTTTTGGAAGATTGTTCTCGGGTTGACCGTCTGCAAGTGATTGCCATAGAGCTAAACCTTCTACTGCTACGGAAGAATGAACATTCATTCTTTTATCAGTAATCCCATGCATTGGCCTGCACGTGGCGGAGACTTCCTTTAACAACAACGTCATCACAAATAAGAGAAGAGCAGCATCTACAATAACAGACATACTGATTTTTATCTGCATGGGCAATGAGATTATCGGTTT
>APFE031622909.1:10207-37239 GCA_000404065.3 Pinus taeda
TTCTTTAAAATATTTTTTCCCTATGTTACAATTTTTTTATTATTGGAATTTCATAAGTATATTTTTCAGATTTATTTTCAATTTTTTTTTTTTTTTTTTGGTAAAGACTGATCTAAACATATTAAAAGGGAAAAAAAGATATTTACAAAGAGGCGTTACCCTCTGAGAGAGTCATGAATCTCTCTCTGTCAAGAGACCATTACAAAACTGAGCTTGTTTACTGCTCTTACAGCATAGTCCAACTTGTGAATCAGAGCAGAAATACAAAATTTGCAATCAAAATGCTTTAACCTGTCATACTTAAACTGGAAAATTGACAAACAGCATAAAATTACTAGCCTAGACAGCAAACGATATATCGCCATGCGAGGAGTTTTGATGAACAAACAAAGAACAGACCTTAAACCCAAAAAACCAGAGGCCTGCGTGGTAGCTTTCAACGATATGTGGTCTTTATCTGGGTGCTTCGCCTCCAGTATCTTCCTCCTCGTCCGATTCAGGTACCCATTCCACCATGAGACCATCTTGCACATCCGTGGGCTTAACTCCTGGGGGGAGCTTGAGCTTCAACCGATTACGATAGAAATGGTCCGGCCACTTCTTCGTTTGGTCTGACTGAGCTGCACCTTGCTGAGGTTCCGCCCTTCCTTTAGCTTTCTCCTCTGTTCCTGCCTGCTGTTGGCTAATGCTGTGATCCTCCAGTTGACATTGGACTGCTGTAATCCTGGGGGAGTGAGGCTGGTCCGTGGAAGCTGACTGCGCACTAGTAGTGTCCTCCTCCTACATCGAGTCTTCCAGAGGGGTAGGAGAGCGTTCCCCCTCTGAATTCTCAGAGCTGGCTTGTTCTTCCTCTTCTTCCGAGAAAATCACCGTGACCATAGCCGTAACTGTTGGTTTATGTAACCTGCTCTTAAAGCGAAATTTTGCTGTTTGTACTGAGTTGTTGAGTGAGGTTTCTGAATCCTCCGAGGCTTGGGTGGAGGGGTAAGCCATAGATAACGATGAAAATCTTCATGGAGGCGACCTGCCCCTGCCCCCCGTCCCTCCCCTGTTTCCTGCATGTCGGCCCCTTCTTGGAGTCACTCTGAATCGGGGTGGCATCTTCAGAATTGGCAGTGTACTGGTCACACTCCCCCACAGCAAAGGAAGACCTGTGTGCTGAGAATTGCCCGAATTCTCGTTGGTGGCAATGCAGACTCCTGCTCTGAGTCGCCCCACTGCCCAATTTCGCCCCAAATCCTTCAGAGAAAACTCAATTATGCACTCGTGTCTCCCCCAGATCTCTGTCTCAGACAGAAGGATTTCTTTCGAATCCGGAGAGGGGAACCTTGTGTTAATCGTCAACCCCCAACTACTGCTCCAGAGAGTCTTCTCCTGTGGTCGCTTCACCCTTTGTGGCAGGGCGAACCACCCTGAATTCCCTCTTCCAGCACTCTCAGGCCAAATCCTATCATACGCAGCACTACCGTCTAACTAACTGTTCTCCTCAGCACCATCAAAGTTCTCTCAGCCCTGCTTCATCCTGCCTTGGTTTATTTCTTTTCCTTCCTCAGCCTACGTACCTGTTCTCTGCACTCGTATTGAATAGCATTCAATACCCGTCACCTCGTCACTTGAACCCATTCGTATTTCATTTGTTGCCACCTGCCCCCATGTGCCTGTGCGTGGCTTCATAGCATGCGACTTAAAGTTCAGTTGAGTCACCCGCATCCGGAGTTGGTTTGTCTTCTACTGTTATTGTTTATGTTCTATCTGCGTTTTACTATCATGTTGATGTGATTACTAAACTGGATATGATATTGAGCTAATAAAGAAATTGAAGTAAAATTGCTCTAAGCATAGAACATACCATTGTTATCCTAAAATTAACAAGGTTTCATTGGATTCAATAAAAATATTTTTCTCAACCTGGTTTGAAATAATCTGGCAGTTTTGGAAGCTTGTATTATTTCTTCCAGGTAGAGTTCCAAGGACGAGGAAAAACAAGTCTTGCAAGTGACAGTTTCAAGAGTACTATATTTTGACACAAGCGTAGTGTTATATCATTTGTATGATGTATAAGAGAATAGCCAAATTGGGAAATCAATTTCTCAAATATTTTTCCATGATTCTGCCAAAGGGAGGCATCTTCTAAAGGAACAACATTATCAGTAAATTTTGATTGAGCTTCGGTTAATAAGTGTTCTACAAGCTTGATATCAACTCCTTTTGTCAATATCCCAACATATAATCTCTCATTTGCATCAAGGGACCGGAGACATTTCTGGCCCTTAGAAGCAAGAGAATTTGCATCTCCAGACACTGTAACGTCTTCCAAGAGGTTTCACACAAGTCCCTTTTCAAACTCATCCATATTGTCTAAGACTGCATGCTCACCAACCATACTAGAATGTTTCACTGAAGAGGAAGAGAATTTTTTCTCTGAATGTGGCATGGTGTTGTTTCGGATTGTCACATTGGTCATTGCCTCGAACATTTTAGCAGTGTCTTCTGTTGTGAGATTAGGAGTTCCAAACAGAGAATTAACATAACTGAGGACTTATGCTTTGTCTGTTATTAACATAACTGAGGACTTATGCTTTGCCTATAATCTCTCATTTGCACCAAGGGACTGGAGAGCTTTCTGGCCCTTAGAAGCTAGAGAATTTGCATCTCCAGACACTGTAACATCTTCCAAGAGGTTTCGCACAGGTCCCTTTTCAAACTCATCCGTATTGTCTAAGACTGCATGCTCACCCACCATACTAGAATGATTCACTGAAGGGGAAGATAATTTTTTCTCTGAATGTGGCATGATGTTGTTTCCGATTGTCACATTGGTCATTGCCTCGAACATTTTAGCAGCGTCTTCAATTGTGAGATTAGGAGTTACAAACAGAGAATTAACATAACTGAGGACTTATGCTTTGCCTATTATTTTTGCAGAATGACTGTATTTACAGGCATGATGAGATATGTAACCATTCAACATATCATTTGAGGCATTCACTGCTATGGATTTATAAGTATCATAATAACTTGCTTTCCTAGCGTGTTGCTAAAAGACAAGTATTGCATGCCATTAACGTCAAATAGTCTAGGTTTTGCAGATGGAATTATGAAAGAGTTGTCCATGTAATAATTTGATTGCAAGGTTTCTGCATTGTCATTTGTCCCTCGGTTTCTTTGCAAAACATGCACATCAACATAACTGGAAGATTCAACATTTTGCATTGCATGTATTGCTTCTGACAGCAGCTTCCTAGTTTCAAAGAGAGAAGCCTGCACTGACACATCTGTAACTGCAACAACTTCTAATGGTTTTGCGGCCTTTTGAGCTTCTGCTATTACTAACCGTGCTTGTTCAGTTGCTTCTCTTTTCATCCTTTCAATGGATGATTGATTGGCTCGAAGTTGTTTCATACTCTGTCCAATTTTTGTCCTGCCAATGGGTCTTAAAAAGGAGTTGGGGACATTTTTTTGTATTTAGTCAATATTGTTGAAAATTTAGAAGTGTTTTCTACAGTTGATTTAACACCCTTTTTTAGAGTTTGTTTCTTAACAACTCTTCGGACAGATGAGTGTGGTCTATTTCTATATACCCTTTGCATTTTGTTAATTTTAGGTATGTTCTATGCTAGAGCAATTTATTTCAATTTTCACATCTAGCTCAATATCTTTTCCAAATTAGCAATCACATCAGCGTTAAAATAAACTGCAGATAGAACATAAATATAAATCACAAAAGACAAGCCAAGACAAGAGGACACAAGATGTGGCGCTAGCCAGGGACAAACCCCAATATGGGGAAACCCTTGATCAATTCTTCTTATATCTTCTTCAATAGTTCAGGAGAGAGAGATAGTACATATACATCAGAAGTCAACACTTTGACTTGACAAGATAAGAGATCAGACATCAGAGATCTTCACCATGAAGATAACACAATGCAGCGGATGATAGGCCTAGAGCAGCTCAACCAATTTCCCAGAATACTGAAGCTTGCCTTCTATAGCGCTCTTCCTCCTTTGCTGTTTCACTGATCATGTCAAGTCTGTCCATCTGGCAACTTGTGTAAGCTGAAAGGACTGAAGCATTTCATAGCAGACCTGGACACTGAATAGAGCACAAACACTGTGATCTACAACATTCTAAATCAACCCCACAGTCCATCTATTGACTGCATCTTGCCTGCACATATTTGCTCCAACGATACCCTGCCTTATGGGGTCTGAATGCAGCGATTAAGGAGGCCTCCAACTGCTGGCTATGGCCTGTGGCCTAGCCCAACAGTTGACTGTAACATTGTCCCTTTATACAGTGATCCAATCAGCCTTCAAGCAGCAGCCTCATAGTTCCTCCTCATTGGATACTTTTGCCTAGCGTATCATACCCAAACATAGTCCTGCTGTCACCTACAGCAACAACAGCTAGGTGACTGTGTAAGGCTTCTTTCTGGACAGCTACCAACTGTTAGTATTGCATATGACCATCCTCCTAAAGCTGCGGATCATCCTCTAGCTTTGAAACAGCAAGTTAGGGCTTCCTAGAACAATCATCCTCAATTGCGGATTGAGGCCTTTAATGATAGCGTATTTTAGGACACCTTATTACAGCGAACAAGGGCTTCTTTATCACCCTTCACTGTGTATTAAGGTCACCTCTTCTTGACAACGTTTAGAGTTTATGACTGTGCTTTGAAACAGCAGTTAGGGCATCTCCCTATAGCCCTGCATTTCGATTTCTTCCTAACTGTTTGAGGGCTTCCTTATGACAGCGTAATACATCTCCCTTTTGCCTGTGGCCAGATTTCCTTGCTACACTTCTAGCGTATAGGACTCTTCTCCTAGAGTCTTCATTATGACAGCGTATTAGAACCTTTAATGATTGTGGATTGGGAGCTCCATAGACACCAGATCAAGGTTCTCTTCTTGTTGTGTTTGAGGGTCTCTTGAGACAACAAATTAGGGTCCCTTCATGACCTACAACTAGGGCATTTGGGACGGCATATGAGGGCTTTACCTTCAACTGTGTGAAGGCCTCTTTTACTGCGGCTAGGGCTCCCTCTAGGATTCCTTAGATTTGCGTTGAAGCTCCCTTAGACTAGGGAGCCTTTCCTTCTCTGTGTTGAGGGCTTACACTTCACTGGCCTTCTTGATTGCAGCTAGGGAACATCCAAGACTTCTCCATTAGGGCTTGCATAGAAGGCATCTCCTATAGACCCCCCCTTCCACCAAAAACCCAAACAAGTGGAGAGTGAGATCATAAGAGATGAGTGTTAAATGACTTGAAGTCCACCTCTATTTATACTAAAACATTGAGCACAAGGGGGGTTTATTTGGTTGCTGGCCGACCTTAACGAATTGTCCCATAACACTAGTAAATTATATCTCCATGAATACTTATTGGAATCGGATGATCTTTAGATTAATCCTACACCTCTCGATGAGAGGGATCTAAGAAAAATATTCGCTGTCATTAGTAAGATGACCCACATGGATTTTTTCCCTAGTTGCCAATTTCAACACTCCCTCTCAATTAGGGAGAACTCCATTCGCTGATCCATATGTTCGATTGTACTATTTTTGCCATCAGTGCCTTGCACTACTCTGCTGAGCTCTGTTGAACCATGAAGAAGAAGAATTGATTGAGAATGTCTCATACCATTCTCTACTGACCCAAAGTCAGTTTCATTGATACCAGATCAATATCACAAGAGAGTGTCTCAAACCAGATCTACTGATCCCAAATCAATGGAGGTCATCCTAGCATAGGGAGTATGGTAGATGCAATGATGCGTCCATTGATAGTACTACTAATGGTCCCTTACCCCATTTCCCTACTCATTGATCAAATGAGAGGTACTTCCCATGAGTCCCAGACTGCATGGGTAGGATGTCTCGACTAATCACCCTGTCCCAAAGTCACCTCGGGTTATCACAGGGGAAGGCTAAGCTATTCACCCTGTACACAATGCACCATTAGGGGAGGGTGAGTCGCCCTATGGTTGTGTGTTGCTCCAGTAAGTACCCCAAGCTCCCTAGAGCTCCCAGAGCTCAATGCATGCAACATGCAGGACCCTTATACAAAGGTCTCTCAATGACTCTGATTCATTCGGGAAAGTCACAGATTTGACCTTTCCCCGTGGCTTTGACAAAGTGTCTGCGACTTGTACATCACTCTCAATGCGATGGAGCCTCCTTGCTCATCGACTTACCCTATCCCAGATAAGGTAGTATCTGATGCCTATCTGCTGGAGCAATCATCGAATATGGGATTCCTCAACAATCGAACCCCCCTGGTTGTCACAGAGAATCACAGTGGTATTTATCATGTGTACAAACAACTCACTGAAGAGCTTCCGCAACCAGGCAGCTTCACATGTGATCATACTCGTAGCTATGTATTCGGTCTCGGCGGTGCTTATAGCAACTGACTTCTGCTTCCTGCTCATTCATGATATCGAAGCAGAATCTAAAGAGAACCAACACTAAGAAGTGCTCTAGCGATCCTCCACCCTGCTTGGCTAGTCAGCATTCAAATAATCATGCAGGTTCATATTTCCTGCAGTGTATCTCAATCCATGAGAGATTGTGCCCCGAAGATATCTCAGAAGATTCTTGGCAACAATCCAGTGAGGCTCAACCAAATATGGGCTCACCATGCTAACTACAAAACATATATCCGAACAAAAGTTCACCAAGAACATTAATGCAAATGAGTTTATGAAACTTAGAGGCATTTTCCAAATCTGGTCCGGCATCACCATCATATAACTTCTGAAAGTTAAGATCCTCGAGGTAGTCACGGGCTTGCAATTTACCATTCGATATCCGGAATCCAACTCCCTCTTACTTCTGCAAGTGAGAGGATCTGCACCTGTCAGAAATAGGTCATTCTCAGAAGGTGCCAGTTTGAGAGGTCTATCATCCACAACCTTCAAACAATGGTTTGGATCGGCTTCACTCTAAGTGAATCTCAACTTCATCTGACAGCTATCAATCCTCTCATATCAAACTCTGGGTGATTTGCTTCAAGCCATAGAGGGCTTTCTTCTACCGGCACACATGAGATTCCCGATCATGAATCTCAAACCTACTTGGGTTGTTCCAAACTTGTGGACCTGCTTTATGAGGGGAATGGTCCCTTTTTGAGATTTTCCTTCAGTATATTTCAAACATGTACCTTCATGCTCCTTTTGAATTCAGGCATTCCTGTCATCCTTTGACTCACAGACCTCCGGTGCTGTGTCAACTGACATGGTCCCCAATGGACTTTCTGCAATTTGATACAAATTGCTAACCCTGAACCCATGAGTTAAAGCATCTTTCCATCGATGAATGCCAACCTGAAACCTTTGACTTCCATTGCCAAAATGGACACCAGGTTCTTCTTGCGATCAAGTACATAAAAGAGATTCTGTAAATGAATTGAATTACCCTCATTCAATTGAGGGGTAACACCCTTTCTGGGATAGGTGGCATCGGCTCCAAGTATAATCCCACAAATGTTTCCATCTCTATCAAATTAGAGAGAGAGCATCCTTCTATCCTATGGAGTGCCTTTAAGCCCTACAATCAATAAGCCAGATTCCCAAAGAATCTGAAGGAGAGGACCAATACAAGATAACACTTTATTTTATCAGAAACAACATTTGATTCTTCATACCTGGGGTTCCTTGCTTTCTCTGAAGAGTCGGCCACGTCCTTGATGACCTGCATTACCTGTCATTCCTCTGATCAATGAAGATGTCCCTGGAATGATTGTTATCATCATCAAGTGATGTGTCCCTGTCAGTCAGACACTCCTTCGCATAATGGCCAAACTTATTTCAACCAAGGCATCTGCCTTTTCTTCCACCCTTAGATCTGGACTACCCATAATAGTGATCTTCAAGTAGGCCATTAGAAACTTTCGTTGCGCCATTTTGATAATATTCTCTGCTTCAAACTCACCCTGGGTGAATTAGAAGAGGAATGAGGAATCCATTGATCCTTTTGTCCTTTCCCAATTGTCTTCGGTGATTTCTCTTTCATTCTTGCTTGGGCTTTGTCTTCACCTTAGCTCTGATACCATGTTAATTTTAGGTATGTTCTATGCTAGAGCAATTTATTTCAATTTTCATAGCTAGCTCAATATCTTTTCCAGATTAGCAATCACATCAGCATTAAAGTAAACTGCAGATAGAACATAAATATAAATCGCAGAAGACAAGCCAAGACAAGAGGACACAAGATGTGGCGCTAGCCAGGAACAAACCCCAATGTGGGGAAACCCTTGATCAATTCTTCTTATATGTTCTTCAATAGTTCCATAGAGAGAGATAGTACATATACATCGGAAGTCAACACTTTGACTTGACAAGATAAGAGATCAGACATCAATGATCTTCACCATGAAGATAACACAATGTAGCAGATGATAGGCCTAGAGCAGCTCAACCAATTTCCCAGAATACTGAAGCTTTCCTTCTATAATGCTCTTCCTCCTTCGCTGCTTCACTGATCATGTCAAGTCTGCCCATCTGGAAACTTGTGTAAGCTGAAAGGACTGAAGCATTTCATAGCAGACGTGGACATTGAATAGAGCACAAACAATGTGAGCTACAACATTCTAAATCAACCCCAGAGTCCATCTATTGATTGCATCTTGCCTACACATATTTGTTCCAACGATACACTGTCTTATAGGGTCTGAATGCAACACTTAAGGAGGCCTCCAACTGCTGGCTATGGCCTGTGGCCTAGCCCAATAGTTGATTGTAACCTTGTCCCTTTATACAGTGATCTAATCCTTTATAATCATAACTCTGCCTGCAACCTCTGTTACAAAACCTACGAATTCAAGCATAATCAATCATTACACACTTATTTCACACATTTACACAGTACCAAAATGAACCTCTGTATATAAATATGAACAATGGATTACATTCGAGACTCTGTGTCTCTCACAGGCTTGTTTTGCAATATTAGTGGCCTCCTCCTCTACTCTGTCCGTAGGCTTACATTTATACCAGAAAGCTCTGTTGAACTAATTCTGGTTCCCGTCCTAAATCTATTGAACTGATTCCTAAATCCTCTATGTCCACTTCTACTTCAATTAATTCCTAACTGCTCTCTCTAGTTCCTCGCATCATGGAACTGTTTTAAGAGACCTAATTGACTTTTAACTCTTTTGTCTTTATTATTCACTCATGTTCTTATTTATTTGAGAGCATTTATAACATCCTCACATTATCTAATTTAATTCCTATTCTATGCACTCAAAAGCCTAATATTACATTAATTCATCACTTAGGAATCCAACTTCCTAAAAATACATGACCCCCTATGTCTGCTTAATTACAATGATTTTCTCTTGGGTTGAATGCTCCTGCATCGGACTCCCAAAGTAGAAAATATTCATGATCTCCTGATCATGTGTCTTCTGATCTTTGTCTTCTTGGATCCCATACTTTGTGTTGTAACTGACCAAATGTCTTGTTCCTTTGTTGCTGCTGTACTTCTGCTGTCTTTTGTTCCATCTTCTTCTCTTTGTCAATCAGGTTCATGCTTTGATTGATCGTTCTTCCTGCTGCTATCATTTTCCTCCATTTGGACTGCTTCATCATCAGCTACCACATCTCTTCAATCTCTGTCTCCAATACATCCTTGGACTGGTCCATGTTTTGCTTCTTACTTCTGCCTCCTCTTTGTTTTAGGTTGCTGCTGTTGTCCACTAATTCTTTAAACTACTGCTGGTTACTTTCTCTTTATAGCGACTAGTTTACTTTTTCTTCTTCTTTTGCTCTTGTTCCAACTTTTGCTTTGCTTACTATGCTTACTGCCTTTCTATCATCCTTACCCTCTTTCATGATTATTTCTGTCTGCTCTGAATCATGACTTTCCAGCATTCTCTCCAGCAATTTAGCATCTCTGTTCCATGGATTAAATTCTTCCACAAAATCTTCTTCTTTCATTTTGATTTGGCTGTTCATCTGTGCCAAATTTCCTCCAACATCTACAACTAAACCCCTGCACTCACAAAACACTTGTTAAAATAAAATACATAAGACTTCTGTGCTTTATCTTCTTTTGGCAACAATTCAGTTTGCTGCTCTGTTTCTTTTTCCTCTGTCAGCACATTAGAATGCTGTTTTGAATTCTCAAAAGAACTCATGAGACTGTCAACTAGTCTCTCTTCCACATCATCTGCTTTAATGATGTCTTCCTGCTTTTGTCCATTGTAGTGAACTCCTTCCTTTGTAGTGTCAATCTGCTAACTTTCATATCCACCTCCTTTTTCTTATGATTGTCATTCACGACAATGTTTTTGTTTTCCTTTTTCAGCAATCTCTCTTGAACATCTATTCTCTGTTTTTCCAATTCCCTTCTTTGAAAATCTAATTTTCTATATAACTCAATAATTCAATTGGAGTAGATTTTGGAAATTTCACACAATTTTCCATACCTTTCTTTGTTATTGATAAATCATCAGATGTTCTTTTTCCCTTTGCTAAGCTTTTTGCATAGACTTCTTCCTTCTTAACATCTTTCAATAGATGTCCCTCTCTTTTTTTGACTATCTTAGCAGCTTCCATGGCTATTTCCACTGTGCCTACATCATGGTGAATTGATGATCCTTTACTATGTTTTCAGCTAACATAGTCTATTTTTCTTTAGTACATTTTGCCTTGCTGTCCCTCTGTAACTCTTCTCCCAGAGTTATCCTTGTCTCACCATCTGCATTAACGTTCTCCTGTATTTGGTTTACATCAATAACATTAATCAAACTCATTTGATTACCTTTCTGAGACAGTATTTCTTCATTCTTCATCAGAATACGATCCCGATTCTTCATTTCTATGACAGCTTCTTTAGACTCATCCATAGACTTTTTCTTCTGTATGCAGTCAAATTCTTCTTCTTCTGAGAAGTTTTCTTCGTCACCTTTTACTTCTAGATCTTCATCTACTTTGAAGATATCTTCAATAGGTTGCTTTTCTCCTGCAATACCTTGCCATCATACACAAAATATTAGTTTTAAAAACATAAGACCCTGTGGTCTCACTGGATGCTTCAACCATCATATCTCCTTGCTGTTCTAAATCCTTCATATGATTCAGAAATTCTTCGATGGTCTCTTCTTCAATCTCTTTAAGCCCTTCACTTGGTTGCTTGATATCTTTCCCCAACTGTATATGAGACCTATCTATCTCATCTTCTTCCAAAACAGAATTTAGATTTTGCTTGTCTTCTTCCTCTTTTATGACAATATCAACAAATTGTCCTTTACTTGTTTTACTTGCAATCATACACAAATTGTCAGATTTAAAACCATGTGACCCTTTGGCCTCACTTGAAAGTTCAGTCTTCAAGTCTTCATCTTCACTTTCTCCCAAAATTTCACCCTATTTTGGTTCACAAATGGACTCATCCATTTCCAACTTAGCTTCTTTGAGTTTTTCCATCAGCCACCTTACGTGTCTTTGCTGTAGCTTTCTCTGCAATTTATGCCACTTCACTGGCTTCTTCCTCAAGACCCAACCTAGTCTCTGGATTTCTTCTAGTATCTTCTTTAATGCATCGAGTTGTTCTTTTAACTCTGCAGTCTCTTTGTCAATTTCCTCTTGACTCATCGTCTTGCCATTTGCTTTGGCATCCTCTTTCTTCATCTTTCTTCTGTTGTGGCTTCTCTCTGAACCTCTGCTATGACTATCAGTAGTCATCTTCTTCTCCTCTTTCTTCGTGAGCTCCTTACTCATCTGCAACAAGCCTCTGCAACAACTAGTCCTCGTTGCAATCTTACCTCACTAAGCTCTCCTCACTCAGTCTTTTGGTAAGCATGGGTCCTCTGTCTGGAACCTCCTCTTGAGCAACACCTTCGCTCCTTCTAGGCTTTTGCAATCTTTTACTCTCTCTTGAGAACACTTCAGCTATCCTCTCTTTGTCCAATCTTTTGTTGGATTTTTCAGGTTCACTGCCACTTTTTCTTCGGAGTGTTTTCCTTACTCTGTCTTCAAGAACACATCTGGTTCTCCTCTCACAGCTTCTCTTGCTGTCCTTTGCTGAGATGCTTTATCTGAAACAACAATCTTCAATTTCAATTTGAAACAAAACACACTATCTTACCTTCAAGATCTATGTATGATCTTATTCTCCCATTCTCTTGCACTTTGAATGGATTGTCCTCTGTTTGGTCTCCAAGTCCTCTGCTGGAACTGCTACAATTTCCCAAGAACTCCAAAAGTTCCCCTACAATATTTTGTTGTAGCCTCTATCATTCATCAATTAACTTATGCACATTACTTTCTTCTGTGTGCAAACTCCTTTTCATAGGAAATCTTTCCCTGCTCTGATTACAATTCTGCTTTGATACCACAAATGATGCAGGGTTACCCCCGCTTAAACTCACAATGTGCATATAAAATGCATCCACACATTTGTCCCAGTTATTTAACTCTCAAAGGAGTCAAATCTTCAACTATCAATAGTTAAGGCCCCATTAATCAATTCCTATGCAGAATGATTTACTAATACCCAACATAGACTAACCCTTAGTCCATATACACTTATCAGGACTTAATCACCCCTCAAGCCTTCATTTACGACTGTACTAAAGCCTTCCATTAAACCCTTCCTATCGGAACTTTAAAACCCTTAAAAACCTTAGTCTTAAGCTTTAGCTAACCCTTTATAATCATATATATATATATATAATATTATATATATATATATATATATTATAACCTTCCCCTCTTAACAATTGGTTACATATATATTTTTACACATAAAACATTTTCATCGGCGCTATTTTCCTTTATAATCCATTTACAAAGGAATTATATGCAAAACACACCTTTTTTCTGGCTTGGTACGGCCTCTGCACAGATCTCGAGGTTACCTTTATTGCAATCGAGGATCGCTCCTCCGTGGTACACTGCAATATCTATATCTATATATATATATATATAATATATATATATATATATCATCACCCCTTTCCCTCTGATATGCGACTATCAAAATGATAATATATGTTTTTTTCCTTAAAAGACTCGCACAACACTTTAACGCAAATACATGGAACACACAGGAAATCCACTCCGAACACATATAGCGGATCTCAAATATTATACACTCGCCACTATCACTCCGTCGGGTCCACACCTTCCAACCATTCTTCAGCGCTGCTCCGATCGCCGATCGGTGCTTTATCGCTATCAACGTATTGGAATATCCACTGTGTGACCTCTTCCACTTGCAACCACCGATCCGATATGCTTTATGAACCCGATAAGATTATCGGTTATGTTTGATAAGGTTTCGGGTCTGGCTACCAAATTGCAAATCGCTCTTTCCTTTTCCCAAGGTTCATTCTTCCCTTTGGATGATTGCGATGCGACCTTCTGGTTCCGATTTGATCTCGACCATTGATCTTAAAGATCCAACGGTTGTTGTGCAACCATACTTCACTTCTCCGCTACTCTGTTTACTTATGTTTTTATGCTATTTCTTCAATTTTCCATTGTGGTTAGGGTTTCTTCAAAGGTTCTAGGTCTTCTGCTATTTCATTGCGCACTATTCCTGAGCTTGTCTTCTGCGAATTCTTACATCACCTTCTCTTCAGAGCTTCACTTTGATCATCCAAGTGGATTCAATGATCTCTTATGATTCTTCCGAATCATTCCTCTCCTCTGCGTATTTCTTTAGAACTCTGCCTGCAACCTCTGTTACAAAACCTACGAATTCAAGCATAATCAATCATTACACACTTATTTCACCCATTTACACAGTACCAAAATGAACCTCTGTATATAAATATGAACAATGGATTACATTCGAGACTCTCTGTCTCTCACAGGCCCGTTCTGCAATATTAGTGGCCTCCTCCTCTACTCTGCCCATAGGCTTACATTTATACCAGAAAGCTCTGTTGAACTAATTCTGGTTCCCCTCCTAAATCTACTGAACTGATTCCTAAATCCTCTATGTCCACTTCTACGTCAATTAATTCCTAAGTGCTCTCTCTAGTTCCTCGCATCATGGAACTGTTTTAAGAGTCCTAATTGACTTTTAACTCTTTTGTCTTTATTATCCACTCATGTTCTCATTTATTTGAGAGCATTTACAACATCCTCACATTATCTAATTTAATTCCTATTCTATGCACTCAAAAGCCTAATATTACATTAATTATTTACTTAGGAATCCAACTTCTTAAAAATACATGACCCCCTATGTCTACTTAATTACAATGATTTTCTCTTAGGTTGAATGTTCCTGCATCAATTTGGGACAACATATGAGTGTTTTACCTTCAACTGTGTGAAGGCCTCTTTTACTGCGGCTAGGGCTCCCTCTAGGATTCCTTAGATTTGCGTTGAAACTCCCTTAGACTAGGGAGCCTTTCCTTGGCTATGTTGAGGACTTACACTTCACTGCCCTTCTTGACTGTGGCTAGGGCACGTCCAAGACTTCTCCATTAGGGCTTGCGGAGAAGGCATCTCCTCTAGACCTCCCCTTCCACCAAAAACCCAAACAAGTGGAGAGTGAGATCATAAGAGATGAGTGTTAAATGACTTGAAGTCCACCTCTATTTATACTAAAACATTGAGCACAAGTGGGGTTTATTTGGTTGCTGGCTGACCTTGACGAATTGTCCTATAACACTAATAAATTCATATATCCATGAATACTTATCAGAATCGGATGATATTTAAATCAATCCTACACCTCTCGATGAGAGGGATCCAAGAAAAATATCAGCTGCCATTAATAAGATGACCCACATGGAGTTTGGCCCAAGTTGCCAATTTCAACACATTCCAAGGCATACCTTTTGCCGGTAATCAGGATCTGCCCATTTGGCTTTGATTGCCTCTGATATCTTCTTCTTCTGCTCAATTGATTTAGGGGCTCTCCTGTCTTTATGCTTCTGTTTGACAACCAACCAATCTTCATGCATCTTTTCTTCTACAATACTCTTTTCCCACTCAAGTGAACATGTTTCTTGCAATTTCTTCCTCTTACATTGTTTTTCAGTGGCCTTTCTCACTACTATTCAATTCTTCACCTTTGTATCCTCACTCTGAGGATGACTGACCAGTCTATAATTTTCTTCCTATCCTTGGGTTCTTGCATTACCTGTTTAGTTTTTTCCCATATAAGTGCAATAATGTTTGGGCTGTGCCTTCTGCTTTTATTCCAGGGTACTTTTCCTTTATTGGCTTTACTGATTCTCAATCTTCATTGATCCTTCTTGGAATGCATTTCTTTCGTATCATCTATAAAGATTCTATCTAATCCACTTTGTAATCCATTGTCTATATTTACATTCTCTTTGAATACAGGACAAATATTCTCTACTGGTGAAAACATTGCCACAACATTGATCACAATGGATCCCAGTATTATCATATGTCTGGATTTGGAAGCTCCTCGGTTGGAGAGTTGTAGTCCAGTCTCCATCTTTAAGGTAGTTTATTGTTTTTATCACATTTTTCATTAGCAAAGCTTGAATTTCTATTCTTAACAAAGCCTGCACCAAAGCTTCTAAAAATGATCTTTGTACGAATGACTTCAGGAGCTCGAAGGTTTTGGTATGATTACATATTTTTCATCCCTAACATTTAACTCTTCAAGTTTCTCCTGAAACTTAGCAGTTTGATCTTCCAAATTTGCAGAGATAGGAAATATGCTAGCGTCAAAAGCTATAATGTTATTAGTGGATGTACCAATGAATCCAGATATAGGCAGACATTTTGGTCAATGGACTTTGGCTTACAATCCTTGTTAGATCCAACAACTTTTTGATGACAAATAGGTTGTGGCTGAGACCTGCTATTGAAGTGACCCTATAACAAAACATCTAGTTAGAGAAACTCCAAGCATGTCAGAAGAGGACGAAATTTCTTGTGCTTCAGACAGGTGATCCCCATCTAACTCTATAGGATGGTTAACATCAAAATCATGCAAAATAGAGTGTGTTATTGCTGAAGCAGACTTATCACTCATAGATGACTTCACCGTAGATCAAACAGACTCGTGTGATATACAATTAATCAACTATGATAACAACGTTAAATCATACAAAACTGAACTACTCTCAGTAGGAACAACCACAACTGAAAATTTGAATGACGGTTGCCACACTCCCACCGTTCCAACATCATGTTTAATCATTCCTTCTAAACCTAAAGTACAATGATCATGTGATGGCACAAGTATAGTATCTGAAGTGCACACATAGTTCCCTGAAACGGAATTGGACTAATTTGAAGAAGTGGACTGTTGCTCAACAATGTGTACTGCCTGTTCTTGTAGTGATTTAGAAGTAAATTTCGAACCTGTGATTTTAATTGGAATGGAGGATGCACTAGTTGGTTTAATATCAGCCAACATGTTGTGCCAAATAATAGAACTCCAGCTTCCTCTTGACATTTGAGATGGCTGCACATATGCCACATCTCCATTCGATAATTTATATTAGCAGATGCTGGCTAAGAGCTTCCTTTAGAAGCAAATGCGCTAGACTTTTCATTTTGTAGTGTCATGGATGGAGGCATTGTAGAAATGGAGTCTATGTTAGTGTTCTAATAGAATTTATTATCCCTTGTTATACTGAAGCCCCTAACAACAACGGACAACCATCTATCCTCTTTGGAGTTTAACATTCTTTATTAAATGTTCTAGATGCTCATTTGGATATGTTTGTGCAACAACTCCATTTGCCAAATACATCCCCTTTGATCATATTCACGATCAGACTTGTAGATATACTCTTCAGGAATGTTTAGCAACTCTTTTGGCTGAGATTTGATCGGGCTACGGTCTTCTACAAAGGGCCTCGCAAGTTGATTTATGCAGGTCTTCATACCATCCTTGTTAGAAGGTGCTAGTAATGTAAAATAATCTGTCTTTGACCATTCTCCAACTTGATTTATCATTTTTGTTAGCTTCTTGTTATAATCCTCAATTTTTTTCTAAAACTGTGTACTCCTTTCTCAACAGGGAAACTAATTCCTTCTGCAACATTTTTTCAAGTAAACCCTCTAGGCTGGCTAGAGATCCAACTCTGATGGGTTTTAAATCCCTTCTTCCTTTGCTCCACCTTGGATCTTTTATTGTCATCCCAAGTTTTTTAGAAGTTGGTCTATTTTTTCCTTGCTCATAAAGGTACTCTTTATTGCTCGTGGTTTCATCTAAATCCCTTGGCTCATCAAATTTAATTCTATCACCATACAATGGTGGCAACCCACTCAACCCACTCACATATCTTTTTAGTTAGTTTTTCATCCTTTATAAAGCCAATATACCTCAAAAATTCAGTGAATTTCCTACCATACTCTTCTCATATTTCCTAACTTGAGTTCAAATAAATCCTACATTTTCCTTTCATAGTAATGCTCTAATAGGAGAATTTACCCTTAGGGTTGAAAAGAGTGCATGAAATTTTTTATATTCTAGCTAGTGTCACAATATTCCTTCAACTTCCGCAAACAGAGATAATATTAAATGCATAAACAATGCAGACAAGTATTTGATTATACCAACAACTTATGCAAATAGCCAATTCAACAACAGGTTACAAGTACATGATCCATAACACGTTGTAGTTTAAATTCATAATCTAACACTAATTGTGCGAATAGTCCCTACTGTCCTTGTACTACTGTTTTGACCTTACAACCAACTATGGTATTGTTGGCTACTCGAAATCCCTCACTTTTTTGCTTCCTCAATTGCATTGTCTTACTGCATAATGTCACCATCAATGTAATTATTGGGTTGCTAGTAATCTCCACCAATCCAGGCCTAGGAGATGCCCTAGATGGTATTTGTTGCCACAACCAGCGCTGGAGAAATGATTCGTTGCCACTACAATGCCCCAAGGATACTGTAATATCCCTTACAGAATTTTGTTGCCTAGTTCGGGCCTCGCTACCATAGAAAATGCACTTGCAAGATGGCCATTGCCTTAAGTATGGTTTTGTTGCCCAATTAATGCCTTGCTTTCACATAAAAGGCACCTCCAAGATGGTTGCTGTATTAGGTGTTAGAAAATTGGAAAGGCAGAAAGATTTTCTTACGTTGATAATTACTTGCGATATCTTTTTGTTCTTATTAACTTTCTTTTGTTCTGTTATCTTTGTTTCATCAGGCAATCATCAAAACAAGACACAAAGATCAATGGCACCAGATGCAGGCACTTAGCTAGGGCTAAAACCCCTCTATAAGCAAAAACCAGGTCAAACTCTTCCACTAGCAAATTCAAGTTGAGATAGACCAAGACCCTAGACCAAAAGACCTTTCTCCTCCACCAAGTCATCTCTTCCTTCCAATAGATGATCTCTTCCAAAGTCACCAAGTGTCAACTTCTCAAATGCAGCTTCAATCCAGAATTTCAACCCCCAACTTAGAACTTCGATCCTCAACTTCAGAATTTCAGCCTAGCATTAGGATTGCAGTTTTGGCCCTTCCAGCAACTCAACAACTTCACACATGTGAGAGAAAGAGATAAAATTTTGAATTCTTGTGCTTAACAAAGTCCTCCTTTTCGCTAGCCCTTTCCTCCTTGTTCCTTGAATTTCACACTTTTTCTTGCTCCAAAAGTTGTAGATTGAACTTGTTGAGTAAGTGCTCCAAATGAGGTGGAGTTGTTGCCTTTATATAGGAGTTTTTGCCCCTCAATTAGGTTGACTTGGTGGAGGAGGCCTAGAAGACCTAATTTACATCAAAATAAATTTGTTTCTTGATTGACAATGCCTAAGAAGGGTCTATTACATTATGACATGGACAAGAAAACTTGACATAAACCCTAGAAGCCTACAATGGAGGCTTTGACCTATAAACCATTGACCCAATCATAAAACCCATGCTTTAATAAGTCAATTTCTTTTATAATAAAATTTAATTTTCTTTATTTTGATAAATACATTACATCATGACTTAAATATAATTATGAAGACCGACACTAGTTACATTCTTCGAAACTCCCTCTTAACTAGGGAGGTATTAACAATTACATATATACAAAGGTACATGGAAGATCTCAAAATGATATGAACTATGAAGAGTTCTAGCACACACAGTGCTACATATTAGATATCTGACCAGGATACTCTAATCAGGTGGGATTAAGGTGAACTCAAGCTTTAGCCACGCTAGGTACCATCAAACTTTCAAGCTCTATCACCGACCCATGGATCTAGGTTTGTATCCAAGTTTTAAGCTCTATGACCAACGCCAACCTCCCTACTTTAGGATCTAGACATCAACACATAGGCCGACCAAAGGTCCTCCTAAGCATCATGTTGCCACAAGATACTTCATCTTTCCTTACCAAATATATATCCATCAATCCAAGCATGCTGCAAATGCTCAATTTATTTACAGAGAGATCCTGCACAATCACAACCCCACTTAGTAATAAACTTTCAAATATATATACAAGTAAACAAAAACCTTCAAGGTCCTTAATCATCTTGATGCTACTTATATTGTTATCAAGTTATCCAAATAAAACTTTTCAGAATTTTTCTTCTTCTTTCACTTCTTCAGTAGCACCAAGTAGTTTCAATACTCTTTAAGTCTTTTGTAGATCCATGTTAAAATTGGCAACTAGGGCCAAACTCCATGTGGATCATCTTATCTATGGTAGCTGATATTTTTCTTGGATCCCTTTCATCGAGAGGTGTAGGATTGATCTAAAGATCATCCGATTTCGATAAGTATTCATGGAGTTATGAATTTATTTGTGTTATAAGACAATTCGTCAAGGTCGGCCAACAACCAAATAAACCCCACGTGCTCAACGTTTTACTGTAAAAGGAGGTGACTTGCAAGTCATTTGTCACTCAACTCATGTGATCTTTTCCTTTCCACTTGTTTGGGTTTTGGTGGAAGGAAAAGTCACTAAAAATATACGCTGTTATGGAAGCCTATTCCTATACGCTGTTATGGAAGCCTAATCCTATACGTTGTCATGTTATGGAAGCCTAGTTGTATATACTGTCATGTTATGGAAGCCTATTCCTACACGCTGTTATGGAAGCCTAATCCTATATGCTGTCATGTTAAGGAAGCCTAAATCCTATACGCTGTCATGGAAGGGATGCCTAAACAATGCGCTGTCCTAAACACAATCTCCAAGCCGCAGTCAATAAGGATTTATACGCTGTCATGAGATGGTGTTCTAGCAAGCCTTAAACGCTGTCCAAAAGAAGTCTATACGTTGTCCTAAAAACAGAGAGCCATAGAAGGGTATTGACAACACCAATGTCTTGGGTTTAGGTGCAGCCATGACCATGTGTAAGGACGCAACAACAGATTGATATTCTCGACATATCTATCTCAGTATAACAATGATCTAACAACAACCATGACATACGTTGATCATGGTGAAGACTAGACAGTGAACTACAAACTATGTATATGTGTATGTATTACAGCCTTGCCATAACTCTAAAGGTGTAATAGGTCTCGGAGATGTACAAGAGATCTTAGGCATACCTATGAATGGAGACAGACAGCCTCAAGAGGTATCATTCGGATCTAGTATGATGTAGTCTTGATGTACTTCCAAGAATAGTAACAATCTTAGCCTTGATACAATACATTGTCTCACTCTACAGTAAGGCACAGGCATAAGATATGATCTTGGAGTTGAAGATCATGATCTCAATGAAGGTTACGTCAGTGGTGCAACACAGTGATGCGTAGTGCAGCATGGTGCAACACAATGATGATGGATATGGTGATGGTGCAACATGGTGCACAATGATAGTGGTGCAGCACAGTGATGCACATTGCAGCATGGTGTAGCACAATGATGATGGACATGGTGATAGTGCAGCATGGTACACAGTGACAGTGGTGCAGCACAGTGCAACATGGTGCAACATAGTGATGATGGACATGGTGATGGTGCATCGCATTGATGATGGACATGGTGATGGTGTAGCATAGTTCACAGTGACGATGATGCAACACAGTGATGCATAGTGCAACATGGTGCAACACAGTGATGATGGACATGGTGATGGTGCAACACAGTGATGATGGACATGGTAATGGTGCAACATAGTGCATAGTGACGGTGGTGCAGCACAGTGATGCATAGTGCAGCATGGTGCAACACAATGATGATAGTGCAACATGGTGCGACTCAGTGATAGGTACAACAAGGTGATGGAATCACCTAAGTCCATATCAACTACCTCATGTGACATCTTAGAGAAGATCTCTGCTCTTATTTTTGATAAGTCAAAATATTGACTTCTGATGTATATGTACTATCTCTCTATGCTAAACTATTGAAGAACACATAAGAAGAATGGATCAAGGGTTTCCCCACATTGGGGTTTGTCTCTGGCTGGCGCCATATCTTGGGTCCTCTTGTCTTTTGCGATTTATGTTTATGTTTTATCTGCATTTTATTATCATGCTAAATATGATTGCTAATTTGGAATTGATATTAAGCTAATATGGAAAATTGAAGTAAATTTGCTATCATCATAGAACATGCCTAAAATTAACAATCCATCGTAGTACTTTCATTCGATCTTCGATTTTCTTTCTTCAAGGTATTCACTATGACTGTCATAATATGCCCTCCCTCTCAACTGAGGAGATATACCTTTTTATTCTATCCAAACTCCCTCTCAACTTAGGGATATTAACAACTTCATAACATTAGAGACACTTCATCTTTTCAAGGCTTCATTTGTATCTTATGGCATCAAGGTCATCTTGATCATCATCATTCTTATAGCTTACTTCATCATGCTCATTATTATGAACATATTCAACATCTTGAATATCATGTATTTGCAAAACTTTAATAGCAAGTCCAACCAAATACAAATCGGAGCATGAAGTTAACTACATCAAAATCATGCCATTACAATGGAAGCATCAAATCATTCATGCTTTAGACATCAAATACCTAAACCTAGTTAGCTTCATATTTAACAAGGGTCACATCTTATTACATATTGGACTTTAACTTCTTGCTAGGGTTTTGTTATAAACCTAGACTCTATCTTCGAGACGCAAAGTCTTAGCAATTCAATCAAATAACAATTATATGTCTAAGGTTTCAACAATATGCTTTTAGAATTACATGTCACACTCTATTAGGGTTTGTTGCAAACCCTATATCAAAGCTAAATTATATCAATATCAACATGCCCTAGAATATCAATATCTATAAGGGTTTTGTTACAAACCCTAGATTTTACAAACTAAAACATTAAGTTAGCATACTCACATATCCATATCTATTTCACATCAATATCTATTAGGTAAACCCAGATTAATATATTAAACAATTCAGTCTAGGGTTATCAAACAAACAAATATATACCTAGGGTTTAATTCCTAGGATATTACTATAACTATTAAAAGGGTTTTATTCATAAACCCTAATTCACCAAACCCTAAACATCCAGGGTTTCAATATATAAAATTAACAAAATGCCCTAAAGGGCTAGGGCTTTTATCATAACACTACCAAAAATCTAAACTTTAGAAGAATATGATTTCTCGACTTTAGAAACAACCCAAGTAGATTAGGGTTTCATTATTCAATATTGACATATCCTTGGAATTAAGAAACAAGGGTTTTACAGTGAACCCTAAGGGTTAGGGTTTCATAAGAATAATAAAATGACGAGATAATATAACGAGGGTAGATTCAATCTAATGATTAATCACCCTAACAAGAATCTCTATGATTCAAAGCTCTAGACATAACGATGTTAGTAATGTAAAGTAAATTAAAAGAGAATGGACATACTTTCTCTATGAAGAGAACCTTGTAACAAAATTTGTAGTTTAAGACATACCTTGAATCATTCTTAAACAAACCTTGTAGGACTTAAAGCGATTTCTTTGCAACATAACTTCTTTCATGATTCAAGTCTTTCCTTTGAAGTCTCCTTCATAACTTGTGTGTATTCTACAAGCTTCCTTAACAAAGGAAAATATAGAAGGTTATTAGGATACAATACAAACAAATCTTGACGGGAGGAGGAACCAAACATGAAAAGATGAAACAATGAACAAAATACTTATCTTTTGGTAAAATGGTGGAGACTCCCTCTTAATTCAATCTTTCTAAGGGACACCTATAACTTATCAAAATAATTCAAAGATGTTCTAGCAAGACATGTTAGACCTACAAAATCTAGAAATAAAAACATAAATGTAAACAATACAAAACTTAGAATAAAAGACTAAGAAGGATATGTAAGAGATGACTTAGTAGTATAAATCTGACTTCCAATTATTTCGTCTTGTTCTTTTTAGGTGGTGCTTCATCAGTGATATTTTTTTGTTCCCTATCTCTCTTCTTATTCCTTGGATTATCAGGATATTTATTTTTGTAATGACCCATCTTATGATAGTCGTAACATTCAATTTTTGATAGGTCAACTTTCTTCTTTGGTCCTTTGAACTTATTGAAGGTTCCCTTCTTCTTGTGATGAGCAGAATAGGCATTAGATGTGTTGTCTTTTTCATCCTCCTTTTTGTTGTTTACTAATGATATTCAGGATTTTTCTTGGATGCACGAATTCCGCATTTGTTCGAAGGTTGAAGTATCCTTCCAACTGCTAATTCCTAACGCAAAAGCACTCCAAGATTTTGGTAGACCTAGAAGAGCAATGATTACGAGTTCTTCTTCTGGCACAACCTCATCTATTGGTTGGATTTCATCTCTTATTTTAGATATCCTTACAAAATATGTTGACACAATGTCATCTCTTTTCATCCTTATTGTCCTTAGTTCATTCTTGAGGCTAACTATCTGACCAATGTTCTTGATGGTGAATAGATTGGAAATACATTCATATATTTCTTGAGCAAAATCTATGTTGGATATATATGGAATTAGGTTGTCCTTTACTCCATTCACTATCATATTCATGGCCAAGATTTTGGTTTCTCTAAAATTCTCCTTTTCAACATCATTTGTACGTTTCTTGACTTTTCCTTTAACAAGAGCCAAAACTTTGTGTTTAACAAGGATAAGGTCTATCATCTTTTTCCATGCCCTGTAGTTGGAGGCTCCTTCTAACTTGTTTTATCCCTTCATTGTAGTTGACATAGTTCCTATAGATGTCGGATTCTCTCCTTATATACTCCTTTTCCTTATTGACCTTCCTTTGATCCCCTTTTCTTCAATAGATATTCAAGCTTCCCTTTTTTTCTTTCTTCTCCTTAGCTATGATACCATATTAGAAAATAAGAAGGACAAAAATATTTTCTTATGTTGATAATTACTTGTGATATCTTTGTGTTCTTATTAAATTGATTATGTTCTTCTTTTATCTTTGTTTCATCAAGCAATCATCAAAACAAGACACAGATCAATGACACCAGATGTAGGCACTCAACTACGGCTAAAACCCCTCTATAGGGGAAAACCCAGTCAAACTCTTCCATTAGCAAATTCAAGTTGAGATAGACCAAAGCCCTTGACCAAAATACCTTCCTCCTCCACCAAGTCAACTCTTCCTTCCAAAAGATTATCTCTTACAAAGTCACCAAGTGTCAGCTTCTCAAATACAATTTCAACCCAACATTTCGACCTCTAGCTTCAAACCTTCAACCCCCAGCATCAGAGTTTAGGCCCCGCTTCAGGATTGCATTTTGGCCATTCTAGTAGCTTCACACGTGTGACAAAAAGAGGGAAAATTTCGACTTCTTGTGATTGACATTAAAGTCCTCCTTTTTCGCTAGCCCTTTCCTCCTTGTTCCTTGAATTTCACACTTTTTGTTGTCCTAGAAGTTGTAGACCGAACTTGTTGAGTGAAAGCTCTAAATGAGGTCGATTTGTTGTCTTTATATAGGGGATTTTTCTCCTCAATTAGGTTGACTTGTCTAGTTTGAGGCCGATTTGGTAGAGGAGGCCTAAAAGACCTAATTTACATCAAAATAAATTTGTTTCTTGATTGACAATGCCCAAGAAGGGTTTATTACATTATGACATGGAAAAGGACACTTGACATAAGCCCTAGAAGCCTATATTGGAGGCTTTGACCTATAAACCATTGACTCAAGCATGAAACCCATGCTTTAATAAGTCAATTTATTTTATATTTTTTCTTTTCTTTTCTTTTGAAAAATACATTATATCATAACTCAAATACAATTATGAAGGCCAACACTAGTTACATTATTCAACATGAAGTAGGGTTTCACTGCCTAGACAATACCTCAAAATATTTTTTGTCACATATTTATTGCCATAGAACCATTGTTGCCACAAGATAGATGTATGTTGCCTCAGAAGATATCCTAAACAAGGTAAAGAGAAAGGTGGATTGGCTAGGGTGGAATTCTTCACCTCCGAAACCAATCAAAGAAAAGGGGTCTTAAAACCCTCAAGAGCCTCAACTCACAACTCATAAAGAACCATCACTCTTGATGATTAAAACAAATCTCCTCTTCTATTTTTATAGATTCCCTTTGGGGTCTTCCCTCTTAATTTTAATTTGAGGGGCTAACAAGTTTTCCCTCTATTTGCCCCAAATTTGGCTTTTATTGCAATTTTCCCTCTATTTACCCAAAATTATCTAATGTTACCCCAAAACCATTAAATAATGGGTTTTACCCTTTAAAAATGACTATAGCTTGCAGGGTTGGATAGGCTACTTCATCCTCCCTTCATTAATTAAGTTAGAAGAGGACATTACCCTTGCCCATAATTTTTTCCTAGTAGTTAAATTTGGTTATTGTTGATTATTTTGTCGTCGTTTTTTCTTTCATAGTGGGCAACACGATTGTGTGTTTTTTCTCGACTCAACTAACCCAGTATCTCTAAAGATTAGCACATTGAACTAATTTGAGAACCTTTGTGTTTTTGTAACTGCTACATTGATTCAAGAACCTTCGTGTTTGTTAAACATTGAATGTATAAACATTTTTCTCTAAAGCATTTTTAAAGAAAGACCTATTAATTTTCTTTGAACTTTTGTGCACTACTTAGATGAATTACTGAAGACAAGGCAATTGAAAACTGAAACTAAATTTACTTTCCCCAAGATACATAGTTTCTTAACTATCAATAAGCAACAGAAGAAAAACACTAGAGATAAAAATGCACGCGCACAAAATTGACACGCTTGTTTTATTCAAGAAACCCAAAAGGGAAATCCTACTTTCTTTGTTGTAGTATCTAATTGATTATTCTTTGAGCAAATGGATCTATTACAATTCATGTTTCTACTACAACCAACAACTTGTCTATGAGAAAGCGCTAGGATTCTCCTCACTAGCCTCAACTCTGCACAATATATATCTGTTGAAGATAGTCTAGACCTGCTCTTGAATCCTGATCGTCTTGCTCCATAATCCTTACGCATTTGAGGCCCTATTTCCTTGCACACATACTCCTATTTCCTTGCACAATTCTCCTAAATCCTTGCACACAATTTCTCCTTAATTATGTGCACTCCACACATAGAATGATATCTCAATTATGTGCCTCCATCATTCTCTTTATAGATAAAGTTCGATGCATGCAAGTGGCCTAGTCGAATTCTAGTTCACACTAGTGTCACAAGTTTCCTTTGCTAGTTAATTGGAGCAAGTCCGGGTTAACTAGCTCGAGTTCTTCCTTGATTTACTCTATTTGTGATTGCGATTTAATTGAGAACTCAACTCATTCTCTCACCAATCAACACTGGAGTATTAATTCGTTCTAACTCAACTTGTCACTGCCACCTCATCCTGTAAACACTGTAAACTTTGAAATGGGAACTATAAATTCAAAACGGGAACTCTGACAAAAAAACCCTGCAAGAACATAAAAAACAATGCTAAAAACGAAAATTGTTGGTGCTGCGATAACACCTCCCTTCTCTTTCCTTCCTTTTTTTTTTTTTTGGTAAGGTAAATTTTCAACATGTTTTAAAAATGGCGGTGAAAATCATTTTTTTTTGTGTAAAAATTGTCCAAAAAACACCGTCAAAACGAAAAGTGTTGACGCTGGGATAACAAAAAAATTTTCAAGGGTAAAATTTCAACATTTTAAAATAATGACGTAAAATATTTTATCATGAC
>APFE031622909.1:41094-53372 GCA_000404065.3 Pinus taeda
AGAAAAATATAACAACTTGAAAATTCGTTAAGTAATCATAATTTAAAAAACAATTGGACATAATAAATTTTAAAGTGTGAAAAAAAGTCTTCTAAAAAAAAGGTATGCTGCATCAACACGTTGCATCTACACGTTTCAAAATCAGTATGAAAATCACTAATATTTAAAAACAAATATTTATATTTGATACATAAGAAAATTTAAAATGTCAAAAATATGCTCTCAACAAAAAGAAGTGTATTCTGCTTAACCACTTTTGAAAACCAGGTTATGTTTTTACTAACCCTATAAAACGGGTAATCGTATCGGTTATTTAAAGTGCCAAAAACTATGCTCTAGAAAATATGTGTGTTCTGCATCACCTCTTTTCAAAATCGGGTCAATTTTTCGCTATCTCTATGAAACGGGTAACATTATCAGTTCCTGTTTCAAAGTTTACGTTGTTTGTAGTCAAACTGAAGAAGACTTCAACTAACTGAAGCTCCAACACTATGCATGAAAACTTGATGACCATTCTAGTAAACTGGAAATCAACTCATCGTAACTAAAGTTTATCTCATGAACTGGCATCCATACTAGAGAAATACTAAGTTGTGCTCTTCATTGGCTAAGGCACAAGCTAGAATACCTTCATTACTACATTTTCAACACTCCCTCTTAGCGAGGAAGGGATTTTGTACAACTCCCAACTTATCTCCTAAGTAGAAATTTTTTTATCTTGCTAATGCCTTCATAAATATATATGTTGTCTGTTCATCTATTGGAATATACGATAGCTTCACTATCCCTTTTTGCCCATAGTCCTTGAGATGATGATACCTGATCTCGATATGCTTGGAGCAATCATGAAACAATGGATTCTTAGAGAGCTTAATGCAATTCTGATTATCACAGTGGACTCCATCACCTACCTAAAAAGTACCACAATCAACTTCCTCATCCAGATATGTTCACACATTGCCAGACTAGCAACCATGTACTCGACCTTCGCTGAACTTAGTGCAATTGATCTTTGCTTCTTGTTGAACTAGGAAACAACTTCCGACCCAATGTTGAAGACACAACCTAAAGAACTCTTTTGATCTGTGTAGATCCCTTCCCTATATGCATATGTGAAGCCCTCAAGCCTCACCCCATCAACTTGTCTGTACCATAATCCAGAATTTGTCGTGCCTGTGATATTTCTCAAAACATGCTTTGCAGCAACCCAATGATCTCTGGTAGGATCCATCATGACCTGGCTCAATTGGTCCACTGCAAAACATATGTTAATCTGTGCGTTGACTAAGTACATCAATGACCCGATGATTAGCATGTACAATGTAGCATCTACTTGCTCTACTCTGCTAGTGTCCACCTTCCTCCAGTTTGTGTCTAGAGGAGTGGTCATGGGCCTACAATCCTACAGATGAAACCTCCTGAGGATCTTTGTATTGTTCTTCCCTTGCCCCAAGAATATTTCCCTATCACCTTGCCATACCTCCAGTCCAAGGAAATAATGCATAAGCCCGATGTCCTTCATCTCAAACTCTCTTGCAAGATCTAACTTGCAATCCTGAATCAAGTTGTCTGCTCCACTCAATATAATATTGTCAACATAGAGCACTAGAATGAGCAGAAGCCCTCCAACCATGATGTCATACATGTTGGCATCCACATCACTCTTAGTGAATCCCAATCCATGAAGGTAGCTATCAATGCGAGTGTACCATGCTCTCAGTGCCTGTTTGAGTCCACAAAGAGCTCTCTTCAGCAAAAAAACACGTGTCTACACTGAAGATCTCAAACCCATTTGGTTGCTCCATATAAATCGCTTCCTCAACCACACCGTTGAGGAATGTTGTCTTCACGTCCATCTGGTGGATCTTCCACCCCATTTGATACGTAGGTGTAAAAATTGCCCTGATGGATGAATAACATGCTACTGGAGTGAATGTCTCCTCATAGTCATGTTACACAAAAATTGTCACCATGACTTTCTACAGTTTGTGTGAGTCCATCACCACTCATACATACCTCCTTTGCAAGTCTTAAGCCTCAGCTCTTCATGTCAAGCCTTGAAAATGGGAGAAAGACCTTAATAATATCTTAAATCCTGGTTTCGCACTTTCTCCTTGCATTGCCTGCGGTGCCGCACCCAATGGTCATGTTCCCTGCGAACTTGACCGCTCTGTCTGTTAAGTGATGGGTGCGAACCCCTGTAAAAGTTAAAAAGGCGTGAGTTCGCTCTTAAAAACTCACCATGGGTCACTTCTTGATGCTTCTAGAAGGAATATTATATTGGCAAGTCTGCTCCACCTTGGTTCATCCATTCCATAACTAAGGGAGCTAACTCCATGATATGAGGTGCTTATCCCATTGAAGGAGGAACTCATCCCTTCAATGGTGGACCTGCAACTTCCTCCATTTGCACTATAAATTCAGGCATTGGGCTGGTTGTAGGGGAGGTTGAAAGCTAAAGATTCTTGAGGGTAAATGTTGCTAAAATTAGACTTCCTTTTTGAGCTTGTGAGAGGAGAGATCACATAACTTTCATTTCATTTGGGAAGTGAATGAGGCTTGTCAAAGTAGAGGAGATTCTTGCTGGACCCTGGAAAGAGCTTGTGCAACATCAAGGCCAAGGTTGTAAGGTTCTTTTATTCATAAAGTTAATACAATCAAGTTTATTTTTCTCAATGAACTGTCTCTAATGGTTTATTTTATGAGCTCCTTGATCTTCATAATGAACATGTTTTATTATAGTATCTATGCAGGTGTTCTTTGATGTGTGTTTGTTTGTGTATGCAGGTTATTAAAAGGGAATTGCTTGAAGCTGTTGGAACAAAGCTGCCACAAACAAGCGTTGGACCGAGCTAGAGTCTATTACACCTCTTAGTTTTCATTTATGAATTGAAACATGTTTAGAGAAAAGTAGATTTGCTTGTGCTGCTTGTTGCTAGATATCATTCGTTACTAGGAAGATTGGTCTTGTCCGCAAGAACAATTTATCCGGCCAACAAATTGGCGACTCCACTGAGGAACGGTTTTGGTTTTTAATTTGTCTTTGCTTTGACTTGAGAAACTTGAGTTTTGGTTTTTGATTTTGCCTTGATGTGTGTGGGATTGGGTACTTGTTAGATCCTGGTTTGAATTTTTATTTTTCGGATTTTTGGAAGAGGACCGCACCTTCTGTTTTAGGTACAATGCGGACCTGTCTGCACTGTTATAGTATAACACAGAGTGGTACCGCACTTGGTTCTACTGGGAGCCTGCGGACCCTGTCAAAAGTTTGAAAAACCTAAGATCCTTCTGCCCAGTTAGGTTTAGTTTTTCTCCATAGCTGTTAGTTTATGCCCAGATTTGCACTTGTCTTGACAAAAGTTCCTTGTGAGTTAGTTTTCATTGGCATTCTCGTTTGAAGTGATTTTCTAGAAGTTTTGCCTGTTGGATTGATTTTTGCTTGGTCTTCGTAATAGCTCAGAGATCAAAAGCCTTAGAGCCTTAGATCACCCTGGTATCTTTGGTCTTCTTGCTGATTTTGAATAGTTTATGAAATATATCCTTAGATCCCATTTTTCTCTTTTGCAAAACTTTGATTAAACTTGATTGAAAGTTTTGAATTTCATTTTTTATTAAAACATAATTGGGTGTTTTTGATTAGTTTGTTGATATGAACAAATTGATCCTTAGTTAGCTGAAAAACTAAGTTAAGCATCTTCAAAAACATTTCAAGTTTCTTTTCAATCCATTTTTGTTTAGATCTCAAGATTAGATTATAGTTTTGAGTTTTTCATAGAAATTATAGAAGCTTGTTGAAAAATTTGTTATCAATAGTCTTTAGAGTTTTTTAGAAATCTTAAAAGCTCTCTTAAAAGAATTGTTTGTTCTTGTAGTTTTTGATTGTTGAAAAGCAAAGGGATTTTCCGTGAGCGTGATTAGTAGTCTCGTTTTTGAAGTTCTTTGAAAAAGACTAAAAGTTTTCCTTTCAGTTATATGTTAAGAGAAAGATTTGATTTTCAAAGCATTGCATTTTCAATTCTTCCTTAGCTAGAAATTCATTGAAAAGAAAAGGAATTGTTTATCATCTTAGGTGCATTTTTTAGTGTTTTGGAGTCGAGTCTTCATACCATAAAGTTTCATCTCCGCACCCATTGACTTAAGGAACAAACAACAAAATTAACCCTCAATTAAAATCAATCTAGCAATATTTTTATTTTCTAGGGCTCTTTTCACCAACATAGCTTAGGCTAATATCTTGGAGTAGGGAGTAATTAACTCTCCAAGATAGTTTAAACAAACAAGTAGTCGATCTTGCAGTAGGGAGAAATTCCAATTGTTACATCTATGCTCTGGGAAAGCTCCTCTTAAAGGAGAAGCACGAGATCATATCTGAACCAGTGTGGGAATCAATCCTTCCTCATTGGGAATGATAGCAGATATTCACGTATTAAAAACGGTAAACCTCGGATTGACCATTGTCGAGGAGCTTGGGGTCACTTGTTGGTAAACCTTGGATTATGTCAAGGAGCCTTCAAGGGGATTGAGCTTGTTACTTTGCCCTTGTGTGCGTATCGGATCGTAGACTGTCCCCCCAGGTATATTTGTTTCCGTTGGTAACCTTAGTGGCCATAATCTATAGGATTATTTCCTAGGTGACGGTGGAGGGAAGATCCCACTGTACCTGGAGCAGACGTCGACTAGACTCACTTGGACTCTCTGGGGGGTTATCTTTACTTGAGACGGTTATAGTGGAGAAACTTGTGCCAGTCTGTTTCATTAAGCAGGTTGTCGGGGTAACTGTTCCAACCGCCATTTCTATATTGAATTCTGCGACGTTGGATTTCATCACCAACTAGTATTTTCGATTCGGAAAGATACTATTTGTGTGTGGTTTGATCTCCTAGATTTATTAGGCGTGTGCTTCAAATTGTTTGGTTCTTAGAGACTTTAGGTGGTTTTCTTGAGATTTTCTTTGTTTTCGTGTGAAGTAATTAAATAATTAATCGTGGCTGAATTACCGAGACAATCTCGTTGACTTCGGGGGCAGCCTCCCGAATTTACACCAAGTCAACTTGAAGGGCTGCGAGCTCTTGTCACACCTAGTGAAAGTAGAGTTGGGTCACCAGAGGCCAGAGAGTCTTCATTAATCATACATCCTGATTATCTAGTTCAAGCAATAGAACATATTTCTGAACCGATTTCATTTTCCGAAGTTACTGGTAGTATTACTCCTACTAGTTCATTAGCCGAAGAACTTGAAATTGTTGAACCTGAAACTGAACTTGCTGCTACTCCATCTTTGGGATTTGCTTCTCCTGTTTCTAGTGGTCCTACTTCACCCAGGGTAGAAAGTATCATTGCCTAGAATCTTCCTTCTAGACTCATTTCCATAGAAGAACTTGTAAGTCCGGACGAAGGTATAAACATCCCTGAAAATCAACCAGCTATCGAGCTTAGGGAGCATGAATCCATTTTCTACAGTCCCATTAGAGGTGACGCTTGGTATATTTCGTTGACCAACTTTTTAGAAAATCCAGTTCTCGCGTCTTCACCACCTCGATTTCCTTTCCATCCAACACCCAGAGGTTATTATCCTCCTTTGAATATGTCGAGATAATCATCCTTGTTTTCTCAGACTCCAGAAACATTTTTACATGGCGGTCCTTCTGTTCCTCCTGGGTATCAGTCTTTATCTGGTATGTTTTCAGGAGCATCTCCTCAACCCATCGAATATGTAGTATCTCCTGGTAATAGCGGAACTAAACCGTTAAGTGTCGAAGATATTCTTATGATGTCTGGTACTACTCCTAACCCACAACCTCAAGGTAGTTCAATACTGCCTAGGGGCAGCCGCAAGGTACTCAAATACCACTTGGGGGGCAACCTTAAGGTAGTTCATTACTGCCTGGGGGGCAACCTCAAGGACAGTACATCCCTACGGGACAATATTTTCCTCAAGGTCAACCCCAGTACCAATATGTACCTCAAGGTCAACCTCAGTTTCAATATGTGCCTCAAGGTCAATACCAGCCTCAAGGTCAATACCAACCGCAAGGTCAGTACCAACCTCAAGGTCAATACCAACCTCAAGGTTTCCAACCACCTTCAGGTCAATCATTTGTTCAAGGAACGGGAAATGTACCGTATAATTATCAACCTTACACTCAACCTTGGTTTTGGTCCTCAATATGCTCAACCTGTTATGGGTCCATACCCCGGAATGAACGTGGTGTGGGATCAACAGACTTCGCAACCCAATTTGCAGTTGTCATCTCAATCTGGATAGCCTTTGGTTTCTGGTTCACCCCAGAAACCTGTCCAGCCTACTACTCAAACTTCTACACCTGGGGTAGTTCATCAGCCTAGGCCTAGTTCACCTCGAACTCCGCCCCAAACGTCTGCTGCAACTACTGCGGCCTCTGTTCAATCCACCCCACCTATTTCTGGAGTATCAGCAGCTCCAGTTTCCACTGTTCCTGTATCAATTCCTCAGACCTCTTTACTTCAGTCCGGACCTACAATCCAGACTCTGGTTTCAATGCCTATAGGACAACCTGAGCCTAGTATGGTTGTCACAAGTCAACCTCAATTTACTTATCAACCGTACCAGGGACAATACCATTTCAGTCCTGCTATGTAGAGTCCGGCTTATCAGTATCAACCATACCCTGGGTATACTTATCAACAACCTTAACAACCCTAGTATGGTCCGGTTAATCCTGGTTTTCCAGGAGGATATAATATCCCAAATGCCAATCCAATTCCAAGTTATCCTGGATATCCTCCTCCTGGGGCTGGTCTTATGACCCTGAGTTTTACCTAACTTGTCGCGCCTTACAAATGATCCCATTAATTATCTTCCATTTTGGCCGCCAATACCGAATAAGTTGCCCAGTGATATACCAAAGTTTGAGGGGAAGTCAGGAGAAGATCCGTCAAATCATGTGATGACTTACCATCTTTGGTGTGCATCGAATTCCATTATAGATGATTCAATTCATCTTCATCTTTTTCAACGCACTTTGATTGGCCTTACGACCAAGTGGTACATTGAGTTGCCATGAGGCTCTTTTTACATTTTTAGTCAGTTAGCCACTTCCTTCCTTACTCATTTTCAGCCGTCAGTCTGATATGACAATGGAACGGAATTATTAAATTCATTAAAACAATCGACGTCCACATATATTTCAGACCATATTCATGAATGGCGACGTCGACGTCGTTTAGTGAAAGTTTTTATCCCGGACCAAATTTTGGCAGAATGGTTTGTAAAATCGTTATTACTTAAAATAACTGAAGATGTAGCCAAGGCAGGAGTAGTTACCGAAGAGAAAGTAATTGCTCAAGCTCAGTACCTTGACTTAGTTTATACGCTGTCAGGTACTTTACACGAGAAAATCCCCGACCTTCCAAAACAAAATCAAATAACTGCACCTCCCTCAGGGTCTCATGCCGCTGACGGTATGATTGGTATTGTTAATACCAAAAGTAAGAAGAAATCCTCCAAGAATTCTTCTCCTATTATAACTTTACCAGATTCCCTGAAGGGAGAGTCTTCAACTGAAATTTTTGCCGATGTCCATGTCGTAGAATCATCTACGGCCAAATCAAAAGCTGGCGGTAAGAAGAAAGACAAGAAGAAGAATAAGCAAAACTCGAAGGAGAAATCAGATAAACCTGAATCTACCGATGAGGAACGTAAACCTCGCTATCCTTGTCTCATCCGCAATGAGGAGCATTTTACAAGAGATTGTCCACATCGTGCTGAGGTTGCGAAAACCGTCAAAGGTTCTCAAACACCTGCTATTTTGAAGGACCCTTTTCCGAGTCAAGACAGTAAGATGATAGGTTCTTCCTCTAGTGCCTCAGAAGAGTCCATAATGATGATGTCCCATGTAAGGATTGCAACATGATCGCAAGATTATGGAAGTAAGAGTCCTATTGGTGGTAAGGAAGCGGAATCTTCTAATTCCAATCCATCAACCTCGGCTCCGTCTGGTTCTGATCCGCTATAGATCGAGAAACCTAATCCAGACTCAGTAATCAAACTGCCTGCTAAAGGTATACTTTGAAAGTCAGCTTTCAATCCACATGCGAGAGTTTCTCATAAATATAACATTGTTGAAGATTTAGCTGTTTCCCCTTCAACAATGTTGGCTTTGGAGGTGCTACAATCTTGTCCAGCACAACGTAAATTGCTATTGTCGGCTATAGGAGTTGTTGTTCTTCAGAACTCAAACCTCATAGTCTTTGATTTAGAAAATAGTACACCTCGTTTACCTCATCAAATGGCTTTCCAGATTCCAGTGTTAGTCAAAAATAGACCTTGCTTTAGGACTGTGATTGATGAGGGAGATTCAACGTGTATTATGTCGATACAATGTTGGAAAGCCCTTGGTTCTCCTACACTTAATCAATCCCTGACGATTCTGAAGGCCTTTGATGGCCGAGGGTTTCATCCTTATGGCATTTTGCAGGTCTTACCTATAGGGGTTGAAGGAAAAACTGTTAATTTAGATGTGGAGGTGGTTGATGCCCCTTTGGATTACAACCTTCTCTTGGGTCGTAGCTGGTCTTACGCCATGACTGCTATTGTTTCATCGATCTTTCGGCTTATTAAGTTTCCACATAATGGAAAGATCATTACAATAGATCAGTTAACTTAATTTTCATCCAACCCATCCTCTGCTGAGAGTATTCAACATGTTGGTAAAACCGCTATCCCTTATAAGGATGTTGGGGTAGGATTAGTTAAAGATTCTGGTTTACTCGGAACTTTTTCATTTCCTCCTCCCAATGTACTGTCTCCTTTCGCGACTGTTCATATGATTTCGTCAGAACCCATTGTTCTTGACGATTCTTGGATCGTTCCATTCGATTCCAAGGTGGACTCTTTTGGTGATGCCATGCCTTTGAGTCCCTTTGAAGTTGCTTATCAGGCTGTACAGTCATTTTCCGACTCAAGTTCAACCAATTTTGATCTAGTGAATGTGATCCATGGAGAATCAATTTCAATCTCAACCTCAGATTCGACAATATTTTCTGAAACTGTTCACACCGATGAGCAAAATCGGGAACTTTTGTCTGTTGATGAGTTACCATGGGAAGATCTTCATCATCGATCTTCGTTTTTACCTGAGATTGATCATTTTGAGAATGATTTTTCATCTATTTTTACTGCTGAATATGTCAAAGGACCGCAGAATCCATTGAAACATCCTGATTCTGAACAAAATTTAGCAAATATTTCTTGAACTGTTCCTATTGACATTTCAATCAAACCTGGGATTGTTGAAAACATTCACATAGGTGCTTCTTGTATGGACACTGAAGTCAAAACATATAAAGCCCTATTTCAAGAATTCTATGACGTGTTTGCCTGGTCCTATGAGGAAATGCTAGGAATTGATCCTTCAATTGTTGTGCATGAGATCAAAACTTACCCGGATGCTAAACCCGTCCGGCAACGTTTGCGTTAGATACACCCACGAAAAGCTACTTCCATCAAAATAGAAGTTGAGAAATTACTTAAAGCAGGTTTCATTTATCCAATTCCTTTAACAGATTGGGTATCAAATATTGTTCCGGTTACTAAAAAACAAGAGACAATAACAATATGTATTGACTATAGGGATATTAATCGTGCTTGTCCCAAGGACAATTATCCAACACCCTATATCGATCAAATGATCGATGATTGTGCTGGCAGTGAAATTTTCTCCTTTATGGATGGCTTTTCTGGTTACAATCAAATTAACATTCTACCTGCCGAACAACCAAAAACGACATTCATTTGTCCATGGGGGACTTTTGCTTATTGCAAGTTACCTTTTGGGTTGAAGAATTCCGACGCAACTTTTCAAAGGGCTATGTCTTATGCATTTCATGACATCAAGCACATTGTGCAGCCTTATCTCGATGATTTACCTGCTCATTCTTTACGTTGAGCCGACCATCTCACTCATTTATGAGAAATTTTTATGAGATGTAGGCATTATCGAATTAGGCTGAATCCCACAAATGTGTTTTCTATATAGAAACGGGTCATTTACTGGGATTTGTTGTTTCGAAAGCCAGCATTCGCGTCGATCCTTCGAAGGTCGAAGCCATTGTCAAATTACCACCTCCTTTGAATCTTCGCCTACTCCAAAGTTTGCAAGGGAAAGCAAACTTTTTACGTTGTTTCATTCCTAACTACGCCGAGATTACAAAAGGTTTCACCAGGTTGTTGAAATAGAACACTCCATTCTTTTGGGATGAGATAGCTAACAAATCTTTCGATGCACTTAAATACGCGTTGACCCATGCGCCGTTATTGCATCCTCCTAACTACAACCAAGATTACTTCTTGTACCTCGCCGCTTCCCATTCCACCATTGGGATGGTTTTAGTTCAACAAGATGAATTCGAGAGTGAACATGTGATCTATTATCTTAGTCGAACTCTAACTCCGACTGAGTTAAAATATTCACATGTGGAGAAACTAGCCTTGGCAGCAGTACAAGCTGTTCAAAGATTTCATCATTACATTTTACTTCGTAAAACCACCGTTATTTCTGACTGTAACCCTATGCAATACATTTTAACTAAACAATTGCTAGGGGGCAAGTATTCCAAATGGATTTTCATCCTGCAGGAATTTGACTTGGAATTTGAAAAGGCCAAGTCAAAGAAGTCTTTGGTTTTTGCGGAATTGATGTGTGACTTCCCTCGTGCTGATACCGAACATGTGGCGGAAGAACCCATTGCGGATGAATCCTTGTTCCTTATAAGCACTATTGATCCTTGATATGGAGATATCATTGTCTATCTCCAGACCCAATCTTTTCGGCCTGACATCTCACGATCTCAGCACCGGAAAATCTGCTTCCAATCCCAACCTTACACTATTATTGGAGATACTCTTTATCGTCGTGGGGTGGATTCTGTTTTCCGATGTTGTCTAACTCATGACGAGGCTGAAAAGGTTCTTAATGAATGTCACTCTGGAGCATGTGGTGGTCATATGTCTGGGTATGCCACAGCCCAAAAGATCTTGCGCACTTGCTATTTCTGGCCGTCCTTATTCAAAGATTGTATCATTACAGTCCATAAATGCCACAATTGCCAAATTTTTGATCGTAAGATGTGCACTCCGCCTGCTCCTCTCCACCCTATAATTGCCATCGATCCATTCGCAAAATGGGGTTTCGATTTTATTATATGTAACCCTCACTCGACTGAGGGGCATGCGTATATCATCCTTGCGGTAGATTATTTTACCAAGTGGGCCGAGGTGATGCCTACATTTTCGGCAGATGGCAAAACTGCTGCGATTTTCGTTTTCAATCATATAATTGCTAGGTTTGTTGTTCCTCAAGCGATTATCACTGACCATGGGAGTCATTTTCGAAACATCATGATGAATAAACTAACAGATCAGCTTGGCCTGCGTCACGATAGTTCCACACCATATTACCCACAGGCAAATGGTCTAGTTGAAGCAATCAAGAAAGTTCTAGTCACCATGATCCGACGAATCATTGGGATTCATAGGTCAAATTGGCATAACATGTTATTTTCAGCGCTTTTGGCATACCGAACCTCAGTCAAAACATCAACAGGTTTTACTCCCTTTCAATTGGTTTATAGTTTAGAGGTAGTACTACCCATTGAATGTGAAATCCCATCATTACAAATTGCCATACAATTATTACTAGCCACTTCCGAAGAGGAAAAACATTTATTATACTTAGCTCAATTAGATGAGAATCCACGTGATGCTGCATTAGCTATCGAAACTCATGCCAAAAGAATTAAAGCTCAGTATGATCGGAATGTTACACCCCGCAATTTTTCGGAAGGAGACCTGGTCTTACTTTACGATCAAGCAAACAATAAGCTAGGGGCTGGCAAATTTGTACCCATGTGGCATGGTTCGTATATTGTTAAGCGAAAGCTGGCAAAAAGGGCTTATGAATTAGAAGATTTTGACGGTGTCTCTTTAGGTAAACCTAGGAATGGGTTTTATCTAAAGCGATATTATGCTTAAAAGATTAGTGTGGAGATTTTTAGACTAGTTTCTTTCTAAGTTTGGTGTGTTTTTAGATTAGGAATGTGTGCTTTACTTTAGAGAGTGTTTTTTATCATTATTCCTGCTTATCTTGATTTTACTCTTGATATTGCAGATGTCGACGCCTCTCCAAACATACATCAGTTTTGATGATGGCGCTTGTCATAGTACATGGAACATCTCTTCCGCAGCTTGGGTTATCTATTCACCCTCTGACGAGTTAGTATCTATGCATGGGGTAAGCCTC